>WJBH02000199.1:0-198900 GCA_013167095.2 Daphnia sinensis | reverse complement strand
ATAAAAACTCGTTGGGATTTTTTAATCATGACCAGAAATTTTTAGTTCGTTCTTCTGTCCCCTTGCTTATATAAACTCCACGAATAAATTCACGCCAGCCAATTACTTGGCGAATAAAACCTTCCACAGAATTGATTGGGAGGCTATTTTTTCTGCTGTATTCTATTATTGGGTGATAATTTGATCGGGGGTGAGGAGGCCTATATTTAGCATCGGACTAATCACACTGTGATTAATGATGATTTCATGTCTCAAAATAGCATCTTCATAATCCCCAAATTCAGCCATTCTTTTTTCAAGAAATTGTGAAAGCCATTTTTCGCTTGCTCAAATCCTACAGGATAAATAAAATACTCACTTAGCTCCCCGATATTCTTGCTAAAGTGCTCATTAACATAAGAATATGCTTCTTTTGTAAATTCATCAATAGTTGGGAATTCAACAGGGATAATTGCTTTATTTTTTGGATATTTTTTCGGTTTTCAAGTCAAAGGTCCACTGACCACCCTCCGGACCACCATGTTGGTCAATCAATATATTTCTGCGGATGCGCTCTTGCTTGTAAAAATCTGTCTGGAAAAATTTCTTTTTACTGGATTTAAAATAGTCGGCTAAATCTTCATTGCTATTCAAAAATTGAGGAGAATCTAAGATGTTGAGTTGAATATTGAGGGCTTGGCAAGCATTTCTAATACGCTTCAACAGCCAATTGTCGCATGGGTCGATGATGCTTATTGAACCTACTCCAGAGGTATGCAATTTGGGGATAAGGAGCCTTATATCCGACTCATTATCAGTTGATTGGATATAGTTTATAGAAAATCCTTTCTCCAACATGAATTTTTGATAAAACTTCATGTTGGCCCTATGAAAAGCGATTTTTTGTTTGTGAAAATTGTATTGCTTGAAGAATAAAAACTCTTCTATCAAATAAATGGAACCTTCTAATTGAAAAAGTGGGTTAAACTGAAATAATTGATGCGGAAAAATGAGTTTAAACGTTTTTCATGGAGGTTTATAAAAATGGAGGATTCAAATTATAAACACTAAATTAATTTATTTTAAAGTGCAGATGGTTGACTTGATGTCAATTTATGAATATTTAATGGAGGTTTGGGAAGGTGCCTCGCTGCGGAAGGGCCCTCAGCTGCGGAAAAGCTATTGTATCGTCCTAAAAAAAGTTTACAGTTTTTGGGAGTCTGGACGCCAATTATTTGCTAATCCGAAGGGTGTTAGCGCTTAAACTGTATAAAGCACTTTTGTTGTAATTGAAATCAATTTTTTGAATTAATGGAAACTCTAGGGACAGTAAATAGTTTGATATTCCTAACACTTTGCCCACTTATTTTATTGAAAAACCTATCCCAAATCCAATGAAGCCAGCTAATCTGTCTGTGATTTCAGTAGATGTATAATTATATCTGCTGCTAAACTTCAAGGTTTTGGCATTTTTTATGTTTAAAATATTGTTTCCTTCAAACCAATAATTCATTTTCTTGTGTTTGTGATTAAGCTTAAAACTTAAATTGTAGAAGGATGTATTTTCTTCGTTAGAGATGTATCTTTCATAAGAATTATCAATAAAATAAGTCGTATTAGTATTAATTTTACCATTGAAGGAAATAAATGGTTGACTTGTTTTATTTTATTCTGCTCCTTTAGTAAACTTAAATCAAAATTTTGAATGTTATAATTCAGGCCTATTTCGTATTGAAAAATCTTTTTTGAAAAGACTCAGTAGTGAGGATCTGATACCATATAACTCGGTTATTGTGTGTTATTTATCAAGTTGACTTGATTTATGAAATTCGTTTTGATATATGAGATGCCAAGTTTGAATTTGTTTTTTAAATCAGAAATTCGGTGCTCATAGGATATAGATTACTCCAGTTAAACTGATTTTTAGTATTAATTTGGTTTATATCATATATTCTATTGAATTTGATGATTATTCGATAATCTATTCCAAATGATGTATATGATGAATTAAATAGTAAAATTATCCCATGGTATAAATCAAATTTGAAATAATTTAAGGAATAAATATTCTGTAATAGGGGTGTAGAGTAAAGTATGCTTGAATTTATATAATTAGTTCTGAAATTCTCGAAATAGGGATTTTGATTTAGATTTTTAGAGGAGTAAAAATCAATTGTTTTATTATAATTTGCTAATAAATGATGGGTTTGACTAAAATTGTATTTAATCTGTAAACCTGGCAAAAGGTATGTTTTTTTCATTTTTTTCGGATTGGAATTTTAAAAATAATGTCTGAGCTCAGCTTTAGTTTTATAGTTAAATTTTCCTTCCGTTTTCTGTATTCCCCAATCACTATATAAATAATTTGAATTAAAACCTACCTGATTTTGATGATATAATTGCTCGAATTAAAATCAGAATTCTCAAAAACATAGGAAAGAGTGAATTTATATAGAAGATCCTTCCTTTTGACGGTTAATTTGGAATAATACCAAATCATTATTCTTTTCAGTAATAGCTTGAGACAAGTTATTATTCAAATTGAATAAATTATAGTTCGCTTTTAATGAAAGGTCGTCTTGATTTTTATTGATCTCTTGAAATACATTAAAAGATATTAATTTATTGCTCGCGATCTTATTTATGAAACTAAATTGATGCCCGAATTTGAAATTTAGCTCCTTAAATTCTTGCTGAATTTCATTCTCTTTCGTATTTAAATTATTTTCAAACCTGTTATTCGAATTTATAACATTGGGATCGAATAAAACGGTGTAATTGAGTAATGAATTCGGATTATTTTATAGTCGAAGTTTACTTTACTTTGGTTGTAATAGAGTTCATTTTTACTGCCAAAGGACTCAGAAATACTTGTTAATGTCGAATTATTGAAAAATACTTTCCTTGTTTGAGATACCTCCTTAGTATTTAAGCGTGTAAAAATAGAGAATCCATTAGCCGATAATTTTTTGCCATTTTGATATGCAAAAATCAAAAGCTGCAAATTCATTCTGTTTCGAATTCACATTATCGTCGGCTAATAAAAACTTAGGAATATCATTAGTGTTTAATGAATTTGATGAGGCATCATTATTTCTTAATTCCTGACGCACACTTTTATTCAATGAAAAATATCTTTCATTGAAAGTGCTTGATATCCTGTATTGTTTAGGTTTATAATGCTTGAAATGTTAAGATTTTCATTAAACTTAAGCAAAGTTGCATTGCTTGGTAGCGTTGAGTGGGACTAGCAAATAAATTCATATTCCCATTAATTTTGCCCCAGTAATCTTTTTTAATCTGAATGTTAAGTGCTGATTTGTTGCTTTTTTCGATATCCTTTAGGGTTGAAAAGTTTTCGTAATTGCTCAGCAAATCGATTCCTTCTAACATTCAGCATCGATATTTTCGGTCGCGATTTTATGGTTTTTCACCAAACATTTTTTTTCCGTTACCAAAAAATCATTGATTATTTTGCCTTGGGACAAGATTTTGCCATCTTCATTAATTTCGATACCAGGAAGTTTTTTTAACACATCTACCAGTTTTTCTTCATTTCCTGTTGTTAGTGCCTTTAAATTATAACTTAAGTGTCGCCCTTTAATTTTGCGACTCCCAATTTGCTTTGAACTACTACTTCCTCTAATAGCTTATTTTTAATATCAAGAGTGATTTGTGTGCGTTTCTCTAAATTGAAATTTTTAAGCTCTGTTATTTTTGTTTCAAAATTAAGATGCGTGATTTTCAAATAATATTCTAATGTTTTATCCGGTGTGAATTTTATCTCAAAATTGCCCAAATCATCGGATATGGTATAGCCAATGGTTTTAGTTTCAGCAATTAATTGAATGCTGGCAGAACCAATTGGCAAACTTTCCCGTGTATTTAGAACTCCCTTTAAAACGTTTTGTGAAAAGCAATTTGTTGAGATGAAAAGAAAAAAGAAGAAATATTTCATTAATTACGTAATGAATTCCCAACCCCATTTTTAATTCATTGATTTTCTCTTCGAGTATTTTAAAATATTCTTTTTTACTTATTTTAGAACCATTTGAGGGTCTGTTGATATTTAAATCGCCTTGACTTTCATTGATTTTGATAGCATGATAGGTCTTTTTTCTGCAATTAACTCGATAATAAGTCCAGGTAATCCATAATAATCTTTAGGCCCATCTTGAATTGCAATTTCATCACTAAACCATGCAGTGATCTCTTCATTATTTATAAGGCCTTCGCTTTTTTACATTTAAAATTCCCCAGCATTTTTTCTTCTTCTAGAATGGTCCATTGGATTTTCTCTAATTTATCGATCACTAAAAGCTCTTTCCCTAAGACGTCTGCTTCATGAAGAAATTCATTTGTTTTGAAGTTTTTATACATGCCACCACCATTCTTGCCGATTTCTATTTTTTTGGATTTTTCCTTATCCAGGCTCAATCTTCATTGCTGACACTAGTTGTTTTTTCTTGTAAGTACAGAGATTCACCATTTTTATAATACAAATAGAAGGTGTTGGCTTTCGATAGATGGGCACTTACTCTTTTTCTCGTCTCAGGATCGCTCACATGCTTAAGCTGATTTTCAATGTTTGCTCTTTCTTCATATTCAATGCTTAATGATTGAGCTATGGATAGCTTTGAATAAATTATTAGGAATGTAAGAATTAAAAGTTTTTTTCATTTTTTATAGATAATTATTTGATTATGAGTTTATTGTGCAAAATATTTGCATTCTGACTAATTGTTTAGTCAATATTATGACTAATTTTTTAGTTAGACAATTTTTTTAGTTAATTTTTTATTATTATTTTAAAAATAGCCAGGGGATAGCTTAAATGTAATTCTCTAGACGTTCTGAGTATTGAGTCTGGAGATTCTGATTATTGGGTAATCTGTAAAGTGTTAGCGCTTAAACTCCAGACAGTGGGGCGGTTTTAACGATTCCCTCTCTTGCAGAAAGGCTCTCACCTTCGGAGGTCCCTCACCTGCGGAAGTGCAGGTTTCGGGATGACATCGATTTTAAAACACTATGCACCTGTCATCCCGAACACAGTGAATCGCACTGCACCTGTCATCCCGAACGAAGTGAGGGAACTTTTTATAAAGGCTATGGAAAACTAATCTTAAAATAGCACAAAGCCATTGATTTTACAGCGAATTAGTATGAGATTTCTCCACTCATTCCATTTCTAGATTATTTCATGTTCCGAGCTGAGTGTTCGAAATGACGGACTAGTATAATTACCCTCCAATTTCACCGAATACCCTCTTCGCCGCACAAACCGCACCTTCCATATATCCAGGATAAATACTCGAAGTTTCTGTCGCAGAGAAGTATAATTTGCTATTTAAATAACTGTCCTGCAATAATTTATGTCCGTTATTTTGATGCGGCCTTTGTATAATTTGATTCTCTCCAGCAATATATTCGTCGGTCCATATTTTATCAAAATAGGATAGTGGCTGCATAATTTTATCGCCGAACAATTCATGCAATTGTTGCAAAAGTAATTCTTTTCGTAGTTCTTGGCTATAGTTTGCTGCAGCCCCACTTAAAAAGCCGGTAAAGCCAAATTTATTCTCCTCAAAATTACTATGGTCATACATCTCGCTAACAATTCCTGTATGGCTGTAAAGCATTCCCGAGATGCCCTTCTTCCTCCAAAAATTTTCTTCGTATTCAAGGACAAATTTGATAGAACCCGACATCCAAGTTTGAACATTTGAGAAAAACTCATTGATTTCCTGACCTAATTCTGGGAAATATTGAATATTACTACTCGCTAGCTGTGGAGGAATGCATACAATCACCTTATCGGCATGAAATTCTTGTCCGCCAACAGTTTCAATTAAAAGTTCATCATTCAATTCTTTGATTATTTAACTTTGGTATTCAAAAGAATGTTTTCTGAACTAATCTGTTTGCTCAAACTCTTAATAATGGCTTCAGTGCCTCCCGCGATTCGGTAGGAGGTAATTCAGCTTCCGGGACAAAAACTGCTGTGCTGGCTCAAATGATTTAGTTTTAAAGAATGAAATGCCTTTCGAATATTGCGGATTTTCACTAAGCCCAATTCATCAATAAGCGACAATAAATTGGGATGAATATCCGAAAACCAGGTTGCCCCGAGTTCTAAAGGTGTTTCATTTTTTCTTTAATAGTTTGAATTCTACCTCCTAATCTGGAAGATGCCTCTAAAATTAGTGCTTGAATGCCTTCTTTGCTTAATAAATAGGCTAAAGTTAATCCGCTTAGTCCGCCACCAAATAATAATTTTTTGATCTTCTTGCATTTATCTTTCCTATCTATCATTTAGTCCTATACCATTTAATATTTGCTCTCTATATTTTTCAATCTCGAGCTATTCTTGTGGCCGACTGCTTGGCTTGAGAAAAATGAATGATATAGCCTCTTTGCCTACCTGGTGTGAGCGCATAAAATGCCTTCTTGAGATTTTGATCTGCATCCAAGGCTTCTAATAACTCAGTGGGAGCGGGTTCAGGATTTTTAATGATGGCCACTTTTTTCCCACTTTCCTCAATCTTTATGGCTTCAAGGATATAGCTTTTTAGTTGATCAAGCACTTTTGTAAGTTGATCGGGACTGGTAAATTTTGCTATCCTTCCCGACTGAATATTGCCTTGCTGTTGCAGGATTTTTTGCGGATCACTTAATAAGGCTCCTTTGAAAAAAGTCATATTTGCCGATTCTTTCAATGCATTTACACTTATTATATTTTTACCATTGTGAGTATAAACAGGTACTCCCCATTTAATTTCTTCGTTTAACCCCGATTCTAAAGCAATTTGTCTGAGGATTTTAAGTTCAGTTTGCCAAGTATTGACTTTGCATTTTGGTGTTGCACCATATTTGCAACGCATACAACCATCAATGAGGTATTGATCTACTTGTGGATTCTTTAACACTAAATTTTAATTATTGAGGGATTTGGGTCGGGTCGGTAAACATAATTTCCCATTGATGACCGTCCAAATCTGCAAAACTATCATAATACATCCAGCCATGATCCGCACCCTCTCTATATCTCATAGCTCCATTTTCTATGGCGATTTTTACCGTTTGATCCACTAATTCACGACTTTCCACTTCAACGGCTAGTAAAACTTGTGTTGTTGAACCATCTGCTATTGCTCGGTTAGTGAATGTGCTAAAAAACTCATGCGTAATTAACATAGCATAAATTTGTCCTTCATTTAATACTAAACAAAGTGCCTTCTCATCAGAGAATTGCTCATTAAATGAAAAACCGAGTTTAGTCCAAAATTCCCTTGTCTTTTCAAGGTTTTTTATTGGGAGGTTTACATAAATGGATTTTACTTTCATGGCCTGGAGGATTTATATTCTAATTTCGTTATTTTATTCCTTAAGATGATCAATTATTTGTCAAACCTTCCTTTGACGCATTTGTTCCGAAAATGTTAAATAATCCTAACAAATTAATTTTATTATACGTAAACTTTTAGTATTTTTATACGTAAATTAATTGTAATGAACAGCAAACTAACCTTAAGCATAGATAAAGAAATCATTGAGGAAGCTAAGACTTATGCTAAAACTAAGCGGGTAAGTTTATCTAAACTCATTGAAAACTATCTAAACTCTCTTAGTCATGAATCAAAGAATAGTGATACTGTTAGTCCCTTAGTGCAAAGCCTCACAGGTATCATTCCGAACTCTTATGATGAGCGAGAGGATTATAGGAATTATATCGACCAAAAATATTCATAATGGAACAAGTTTTTGTCGATACTAATATTGTAATAGATCTTTTAGCTAAACGTGAGCCCTTTTATAAAGATGCTCAGGCTTTATTTACTCGAGCTGATCATGGAGAAATCGATTTGCTTATTTCGTCGATTACCTTCGCAAATGCTTATTACTCTATTGTTAAACACCATAAAGAAGTTGATGCCAAAAAGTTCTTGTCTAAGTTCAAAGTTTTAGTAAGTATTCTTCCTTTAGATGAAAAGGCAATTGATTTAGCGCTAGTATCAGATTTTGTTGATTTTGAAGATGGACTTCAATATAATATCGCCATGGATAATCGTGCCGATATTATAATTACGAGAAATACAAAGGATTTTAAAAATTCAGCTATTCCTGTGATGAATGCTCATGAGTATTTGAATAGATAATAGTAGATTTACGTAATAAAATTTATTTTTTACACGTGCTTTCGGAGTAAGAATCATTTTATGATTTTTTATCCTTTATTATTTGCTTTCTACCTTCGCTGTTTACGTGCTTTTTCAAAATCCTTTTAGCTTCTTCTTTCACTTCATTTGTTTTACGTAGGCTCCACACTAAATCACTAGCGGCTTTACGACTGGTCTCAATATCCACTATCGGACTAGGATAATCTTGATCGATTATTACTCCATAGAGATTTTGCTCGATCAGACTCATTTTCCAAGGTTCGTGTATAAGGCTAGGGGGTACGTTTTTTAGTTCAGGAATCCATGTTTTTATAAAAACTCCTTCCTCATCATGCTCTTGCGAGTTTTTTATGGGATTATAAATTCGGATGGTATTGATACCGGTCACGCCTGATTGCATTTGTAATTGGGGATAATGAATACCTGGTTCATAATCTAGAAATTGACGAGCCAAGAAATGTAATTCGCGCCAATCTTGCCATAGATTAAAAACAAAAAAAGAGACTACCATGGCACGCATTCTGAAATTGATATAACCGGTCGCGACTAAACATCGCATGCATGCATCTACAATTGGAACACCAGTTTTACCATTCTGCCAAGCCTGAATATAGGCTTCGTTTTTAGGCTTTATCATTGCATTATAAGCCTTGTTTACATTTTCGAACTCCATACTGCACTCATCCTCAAACTTTTGCATAAAATGACAATGCCAATGCAAGCGCGAAATGAAATTAGAAAGAGCTCTTTTATTCTCCGATTTTTGATAATGTTGAACAGTAAATTGATAAACCATGCGCATACTCAAATTGCCATAGCTGAGGTAAGGGGAGATGCGGCTGCAACTTTTGCGACTCAATGCTGGCTTGGAAATATGCTTCGAATAATTGACATATCGATCCTTTAAAAAACTCTGCAGATAACGCCAGGCCATACTTTCACCTCCAATTTGGAAGGATTTATTCTCTGTGCTTATTTCTGGATCTAATGCTGGTCCCTTAAGCGATTGGTATAAATTGACGTCAAAATCTAGGAAATTCCAGTTTCCTTCATCAATTAATTTTGGAGGTTCTTCCATTTTTTGTTTCCAAAGTCGCTCCCAATCTTTTCTGGATTTTAATTTACGTACAACTCCATTGTGCTGGTATTCAGTCCATTGGATATTATTTTTCTTGCAAAATTCTTGAATAACTAAATCTCTATCATAAGTAATTTTATTCCAATTTCTTGATATGAGAAGATCTTATTGATGTTATAATGTTTTTCAATTTCTTCAAAAACAAGCCTAGATTCATTATGAAATACAGCGATTTGGGTGTTTAAACCCCTTAATTTGCTTTGCATGTCTTGAATCGACTGATACACGAAGCGCCAGTGACGAACATCGCTATCTGCATAATTCATGATGGAAGGCTCAAAGCAATAGATTAGTAAAATGGGAAGATTCTGCTTTTGGGCGTAAAAAAGTGGCTCATGATCGGTAAATCGCAAATCTCTTTTGAACCAAACAATTGCTATTTCTTGCTTTACGCTATTTTGCACGATGGATTTTGATAAAATTTATGGTAACGAGGCGAATTTATCAATAAGCAAAGGCTTCAGCTCCAATGAATTTAAATTTTACCTTTTGATTACTTTATCAAGAAGACGATTTTCTATTTATTTGAAAATTAAGGGTTTTGTGTCTTCATGTTTCTTAATTCCTTAATGGATTTATCTTTTTAACATTAAGGGATTAAGGTTAATTAAGGTAAAGCGTGTTAAAGGACTTAATTTTCTTAATTCCTTAATGGTTTTATCTTATTTAACATTAAGGGATTAAGGTTAATTAAGGAATCGTGTTAAAGGTCTTCATGTTTCTTAATTTCTTAATGGTTTTATCTTTTTAACATTAAGGGATTAAGTTAATTAAGGAAAAGCGTGTTAAAGGACTTAATTTTCTTAATTCCTTAATGGTTTTATCTTATTTAACATTAAGGGATTAAGGTTAATTAAGGAGAATCGTGTTAAAGGTCTTCATGTTTCTTAATTTCTTAATGTTTTATCTTTTTAACATTAGGGATTAAGTTTCATTAAGGAGAATCGTGTTAAAGGTCTTCATTTTCTTAATTTCTTAATGGTTTTATCTTTTTAACATTAAGGGATTAAGTTTCATTAAGGAGAATCGTGTTAAAGGTCTTCATTTTTCTTAATTTCTTAATGGTTTTATCTTTTTAACATTAAGGGATTAAGGTTAATTAAGGTGAAGCGTGTTAAAGGTCTTCATGTTTCTTAATTTCTTAATGGTTTTATCTTTTTAACATTAAGGGATTAAGGTTCATTAAGGTGAAGCATGTTAAAGGTCTTCATGTTTCTTAATTTCTTAATGGTTTTATCTTATTTAACATTAAGGGATTAAGGTTCATTAAGGATAAAGCGTTATTTTTTTAATTAATCTGGCAATTCGGTATAAAACTCATTTACAAAAGGTTTTAATGTTTTAGAAATATTGTTAGTGAAAAAATTGATTAATAGACCTTGAGGCTTTTGTAATAACTTCATGTAAGTAAGTAATTGAGCTTCATAAATGGGGTTTATTATTTCAACCGCCTTTAATTCTACAATAATTAAATCGTTAACTAGTAGATCTAATCTTAAATTGGATTCAAGATTCAATCCTCTGTAATTTATGGGTAAAGATACCTGTTGCTGAACTGTGTATCCGTTATTTTCTAATTCAAACTTCAAACATTGCTCATAAACGTTTTCTAAAAGTCCTGGACCTAATTCTTTATGTACATCTATAGCATGACCCACAATTTCATATGATAGTTGAGTTACATCACTTTTTGTTATAATCATCGTTTGATTTTAAAAGGTTTGTTTTAAAACATTCAGAAATTAAGATTAAATTGTTTAAAGATCTTCCTTTTTTTTAATTCCTTAATGGTTGTCTTTTTTAAAATTAAGTGATTAGGTTCATTAAAGGTAAAGCGTGTTGATAGTCTTAATTTTCTTATTCCTTAATCCCTTAATTGTTAAACCTTTTTTAACAATTATAAATTAGGAACTAATTCTATCACTAAATCCATTAACCTGCTACTATCAATTCTAAAAACTTTAAGCGATTATTGATAAACTCAAATTGCCAAAAAAATGCAAACTCGTTCTCAGATTGATAATCTGTAAACTCATCAAAATCTTCAATAATTTCCGACTTAGAAGCATAGCTATAAGCTAAATTTACACTTTCTCCTTCAATGAAAACCCGATGGGAAATTCTCACAAAACCATTGTCGACAATAGTGCTGTTTAATCCCTTGTTTTTATAATAGTTTATATCGTCGAGGTTAATCTTATTTAAAAGTTCTTTCAGCAATCTCTTTCCTTCCTCTTCCGATTCAGCTTCGTAATCAAAATTAAATTGCGACTTTAATTCGACTTTTTTATCTGCTAAAACCAGACTTTTGAAAAGCTTTAATTGTTTTACTATCTCTGCACGTGCCGACTTTAAATAGGCCGACCGAGCTTGAAATATCTTAATATTTAGCTTTTCAATATCATTTAGAACAATACTTTTATTATCGTTTATTAGATTATACCAGGCTTTATCAGCGAAGTATTGCTGTAATTTAAAACTTTCAAATTGATAGCCTTTTCTAGCATAAATCTCGTTGCTTAGAAACCGAATTTCATCTATACTTAACTCTTTTATTTGCTCTGCTTTTAATAATTGTGTTGAACATTGGGAAACAATCCTCTAATGTTTTGGGAAAATAAATTCGTTATTGAAAATAAGGCTATCAGTGTAATAAAGGTTTTTTCATTTAATAATTGCGGGTATTTTTTAGTCAATATTTGTTTAATTCAAGATCATCGAAATGTTTTATTTCGGATAACTTGATTGTATTATCCATTTGAATTTTGGTTTTCGTTATTTTAAATTTCACTTCATCCTTATCGGTATAAGCATTTTTATTTACCTTTTCAATCATTTTTTTGTTCTGATAATTGATACTAAGCTCCGATTAACTATCGGACCATGGTTTTCACTTTGATTATATTCAATGAGTTCGAAATCCGAATTTTTAAACCTAATGTATAGCTCCAATATCCATATCGGCCATGTAAATAGTTGATATTTAAATCTCCTTTCTTAATCTCTAAGAAAAGCTCTGGAGCAAAATAAACTCCTCCATCTTCGTTCTCCGAAGAAAAACATTGAAGGTTTTTTGATGCCAATACAAGCTTTTCTTCCCGACTAATCATACGATAATTCCCCTAGGGTTTCGATCTAACAATCCACGAAATTCATCCTCAACAATTTCCTTTTTG
Source organism: Daphnia sinensis (assembly GCA_013167095.2). Classification (NCBI taxonomy): domain Eukaryota; kingdom Metazoa; phylum Arthropoda; class Branchiopoda; order Diplostraca; family Daphniidae; genus Daphnia; species Daphnia sinensis. The sequence continues at coordinate 186,430 of WJBH02000199.1, read as the reverse complement.
TCGGTTCCTTTTATGATTAGGACATAATCTTCTCTTCCGTCTTTATTTAAGTCGCCTGTTACCTCTTCAAATAACACATAGCCTGAAGGGATAACCGACTAAAATCTTTTATCTGTTCGTTCTGAGCAAAAGTTTTTATACTAAAGAACAATAGTGAAAAAGTGAGTACTCTATTCAAAATGATAATTTATTAATTATAAAAAATAGATCAATTTTTAAGCCAATTTATTAAATGTATTGATATTTTATTTCGCTAAACTATAATAATTAAAAATATTATCTTATTTAGTCTTGTTGATATAAAAATTAATCAATTTATATTTAAATCGAAAAAATTTATCTATTAGATTAATATAAAAAATTTTATTTAGATTGTTTGTTAGAATTTAAACGCAAGAAATAGGGTTAGTGATAGGATAATGCAAATGAGTGGATTTTCTTGTTGTGAAGAAATTAAGGTTCATTAAGGCAAAGCGTGTTAAAGGACTTCATGTTTCTTAATTCCTTAATGGTTTTATCTTTTTAACATTAAGGGATTAAGGTTCATTAAGGCAAAGCGTGTTAAAGGACTTCATGTTTCTTAATTCCTTAATGGTTTTATCTTTTTAACATTAAGGGATTAAGGTTCATTAAGGCAAAGCGTGTTAAAGTTCTTCATGTTTCTTAATCCCTTAATGGTTTTATCTTTTTAACATTAAGGGATTAAGGTTAATTAAGGTGAAGCGTGTTAAAGGACTTCATGTTTCTTAATCCCTTAATGGTTTTATCTTTTTAACATTAAGGGATTAAGGTTCATTAAGGCAAAGCGTGTTAAAGGACTTCATGTTTCTTATTCCTTAATGGTTTTATCTTTTTAACATTAAGGGATTAAGGTTAATTAAGGCAAAGCTTGTTAAAGGTCTTCATGTTTCTTAATCCCTTAATGGTTTTATCTTTTTTAAGATTAAGACATTAAGGTTAATTAATGCTAAGCGTGTTAAAGGACTTAATTTTCTTAATTCCTTAATGGTTTTATCTTATTTAACATTAAGGGATTAAGGTTCATTAAAGTAAGCGTGTTAAAGGACTTCATGTTTCTTAATTTCTTAATGGTTTTATCTTTTTTAAGATTAAGACATTAAGTTAATTAATGCTAAGCTTGTTAAAGGACTTAATTTTCTTAATTCCTTAATGGTTTTATCTTTTTAACATTAAGGGATTAAGGTTAATTAAGGCTAAGCCTGAAAAATTAATAATTTTCATGCTAGTTCATAATGCAATTGATTTTATATCATTATCCTAGTCCTCGTATAATTTTACCTCCATATTGTTTAAGTCTAAAAGAATGGCCAATCCATGTTCAAGGTCCCATGAAGGTCTAAAAACTACCGTAGCAATTTCGTTATTTTCCTCTTCTTCATACTTCAAATAAATAGCTTGTAGTTCTAGTGTGGGAAGAATTTTTTCGAGTGTATCTAGCTTTGTTTTAGCAAAAAATCATCAAATTCCCATAGAGATTTAAAATAGTTGTGTGCAGTCTGGTAAATTTTTTGGCCAGTATCTTGACCGAAAGACATTAATTTCAAATATAATTCTCTATCTTTTTCTGTGATAAAGTCCTCTAGTTCAGTACTATTACCAAATACAATTGGAGCCATTTTATTGAAGCAATTTACTTCTCTTAGAGCATAGAGATTATGCCAATAATCGTCTTTATGTAATAGTCCGATGGTCTTGTCAAAATAGCATTTCTCATCATTAATGAGATTGGGTTTTATTTCTTTGTAGCTTATAAGGAACTCACATTTTTCAAAATCTTCAACACTTTCAAATATGTTGGGATTAAATATTCGCTTATTGCAAGCATAATGCCCAAAATCTATTTCATTTTGTTTGTATGGATCGTTTGTAATGGGTTTAATCTTCCAAACGAAGTCTATGTTATCTACTATTTTGTAGAAATATTTTTCCATTAATGTAGCTTGATTTTTTGGGATTATGCGTAAAAATATGCAAAAAGCTGTATTTGATTGTGTTTTTTTCTTGTCTTTCTATTATTCAGTATTCCTTTTTGTAGAGTTTGATTTTTTTCGCGATTAAACATGCTATTTATCGGGATTTTACTTGGGCTTTGGTATCAAATTATGAGTTGCTAAATTTGATTAGCATTGAGATTAATTAATGTTTTTATTTTAAGCAATGATGTTGCTTATTTCAGCCTGTTTTATGGTTTTAAGCAAAGAATCTCCCAGATGAAATCAATAAAAAGCAGTGCTTTTATCTATTCAAATGGGAGATTAAATATAAATTCTAGCCTTTTTTGAAGGCGTTAATTATTAAAACTCTACATCATCAGCCACATTTCCACCTTGTTCGGCTGCGAATTTTTCGGCGTATTCAGCTTGTTTTTCATCTTGGTATTCGTGGTAATGAAGTACTACATTAGAATCGAAATTCTGGTTTGTAATTCCATATATTTCATGGCTACGGATTGAAAATCACCTAAACCGATTCCAAATTATCCAAAATCCACTGTGCGCCGTCCATGCCATATTCGTAAGCCGCCTGGCGTGCACCTGTAAGTTCATAGTAGAAATAGGGGTCGTTTTTCAAGCGTTCTAAATTGGCTTCACCTTCTTCAGATAAATTAGTTTTAATTCCTTGAAGTTTTGGGTGTTGATCGGCTTCACCAAAATATTGACCAAACAAAACGGAAACGCTAAAAGTAGTGTCTTCTGCCATTCTTGCAGGCCAAATGGTGTTTAATTCACCCCAAATGGTGGCATCAATACCGAAGGCTTTGTAGATTTCATCTTCTGCTACACCCGAACCTAATTTGGCACAAATAGCCGCGTAATCTCTCAATGCAATTCCGTGAACTGGAGCTAAAAGTGGGTTGCTCTCATCCTCACCGTATTTCCCATGCTTGCTACCCCATGATGTGCCATTGAATTGCGCTGGTCGAAGCGAATATATTGATCTGAATCGCACTGATTCCAAGCCATATATACATCTCTACGGTAGTTAAAATACACATTGTTGATCTCGCTTTGGCTCGTAATGTCTTCTTGTTCAATCCAAGCTTGTGCCAAACGTTCAACTTCTTCTTCGAAATCATCTACATCGTAATGGGTTCCATGAAGTGTTTCTGGGTCGTATTCTGTTTCTTCGTATTCACTGTCAAAATCATTAGTCTCATCTGAGTTTAAATTTTGATTTTGTGCATTTTGATTTACTTCTTCTTTGCCCGTGTTAGAGCCAATAGTTTTTTGAACATAATTGTGTTTTTTGGATTTATTAATGATTTATTTTGGTGTTATTCTTCAATGTTTGCCAATTCATTTTGCAATCGGGTTTCGAGATGGTCTGCTAAATCGGGAGTAATTTTTTTCCATTCAGCAAATTTTTTATGCAAATATTCCTTTCTAAATAAAGGTGTGTTTTTGATTGATTCTTGCCTTTTGGCTTCTAAATCAGCGATTTTGGCTTCAACTTCAGCTTTAATTTTAGAATCTTTTTCAAAATTCAAACTCAATTTAAGGGGATGTATTTCATAATAATACAAACGTTCTTTTTCATCTTCTTTTTGGTATTTTTCATACAAATCAGCTGCACGTTGCCTAGCTAAATCTTGAGCAAAGTGTTGTAACATTTTTGCTTGAGTGCTGGGCTCAAAAGTGTTTTGGGTCTGACAAGATGTACAGTTCAAATGCACATTGATAAAGAATATTTTCTCGATAGAAATAGGGCTTCCACATTGTTTGCAATTAATTTATCCTTAATCGCAGCATACTCGTCTAATACTTTTTGATACGCAATTTCATAATCTTCATAGTCTGTGGCATTAATTGCATTCGAGCAGACTTGATATTTCTCTCAAATATGTTGTATCGGTTTCTACAATTTGTACGGAAAGTATCAAGCAAATCTCGCTCCTTATCTTTAGGCGAATAGTTATGTTTTATTTCATGGTACAGATCCAAATTTTATCGTCATGTACATCATATACCTTTTTACGAATGTTTTCCATCTGTCCATCGATACCCGACTTCATGCGATGGAAATCCATTTTGAAACTCTCTTTCGTATTATTGCGCATTTCGGTCAGTTCAGGAATTGCTGCATCGGTGAGTTCTTGCATTCGGACTTCTATTTTGTCTAAGAAATCAAAAAATCGTTGTTGGTTTTCATGAATTTGTGCCAACCACTCTGCCGAAACAGAAGTATTATTATAAGCATCTTTTTTATTAAATAATCCGAACATAAATTTAGTGTTGTGAGTTGTCTTCTTTTTTTAGGAATAGGCCATCGGTCAGGGTGATAGCTATAAATTCATGACCACAATAGCCACAATGTGTTAAACCATCTTGTTTGGCTCTACCAGCACCACAATTGGGGCAATTTTCGGCATCAAGCTTAGCTTCTTTAAGCGCAAATGATTCGTCAATCCCATAGGATTTTTGACTCTGAGCTTTCAACTTCATTTTCTCTATGAATGAAAGCGTTTTTTTTTCGTCCATCAAATTATAATTTGCTTAGTAAATCAGATTTTTTGCTCTTGAATTCGTCCTCATCTAAAACACCGGCATCAAACAAGTCTTTTAGTTGCTTTAACTTTGCAGAATATCTTCTGCCGCAGCTGCTATAACTGGTTGATTTTGTTGCATTTGCTGCATCATCATGTTTAGCATAGCACCCTGTTGTACCGCATCGTTTAGACCGCTTTTACCATCACCAATGGCCGATGCTGTATTGAATTGCGTAAACTTATCCATGTCTTTGACCATATTGATATTGGTCATTTTGTCGTAATGCGCTGTAACCTCTTCTGGAAGTGTTACACTCGTAATGATGAATTGCGTAAGCTCAATCCCTAGTTGAGAGAAATATGTCTTTAGCTCGGGTTCTACACGTTTACTTAAATCTGAAATATTTCCCGCAACATCGGTAACAGCTAAATTTTGATTGGCTAAGACTTCGCCAAATTTTGGTGCTACAAAATCTCTTAATTGAGCTTGAAGTTCAAATAATGTCAGCTGAATATAGGTGCCACAATATTGCCTGAAAAAAGTGGCTACATCGGCAATTTTGAAGTCGAAACTGCCAAAAGCACGGATTCTAACCTGCCCAAAATCAGGGTCTTTCATTAAAATAGGTGCTGGAGTTCCCCATTTATTATTGATAAATTGATGGGTGTTGAAGAAATAAATATCTGCTTTAAAAGGACTCTCAAATCCGTATTTCCAGCCCTTTAAACGACTTAAAAGCGGATGTTTTCTGTCGAAAGCGTGTGCATTCCTGGTCCGAATACATCAGCTAACTGCCCCTCATTTAGGAACATAGCATGTTGAGTTTTCACGAACCGTTAGCTTAGCGCCATTTTTTATCTCTTGGTCTTCATCTGCGTATTTCCACATCAATAGATTAGGATCTGGCGTGGTGGCTTCTATAATTTCAATAAAAGGTAACTTCATTATTTATGTAATTAAATTATGAAGCAAATTTATTTCGATGGAGTAGAAAGTAGGTAAATTGGGTGTCTATAAGTTGTCTACAGGACAAAAAATGGAGTCTATTCAGCGACTACAAGACATTTAATTTATTGAAAATGAGATTATTGTAAAGACTAGAAAATGGATTTATTTAGCACTTTGAATAAACTCATCTAATCTTGTTCTTTAGAAAGTTGTAATTTTTGTTTGATTCGGTTAACGAGCCATTCGAATGCTCTTAGGTTCAACATTCATTTGAGTTGCCATCTCTTTATTTGTGACCTTCATGAGTATAAATCCGCAGTATTTGAGGTCTAATTGGGTGAGCGACTGACTTGCTTTGGCTTGTAAGCGATTAAAAAAGTCTGGGTAAATTGTATTGAAATTGTTTTTGAATTTCTCAAAATCATCGTCAATAGCTAAACCAGAGTCAATTGTTTTAAAAATAGCGTTGTTAATGGTGGCGTGTTGTTCCTTATTTTGTACCAATAATTGGCTTTTGAGCTCATTTAAAATTTCGTTTTTCTTTTCCAAATGAAGAACACTGTTTATTAATTCTTTTTGCGTTTGTTCTTTCTCTTCTTGGAGTTTTTGCTTTTTCTGTTCGGAATAAATGTATTTTATTTTGTTCGACTTATAGTAATAAAAAAACATTCCAAAACCTAGAAAAAGAGCTAGTAGGGAGGCAATAATCAATCCGTTTTTTAATTGATTTTTTTTCGATAAAAGTGTGATTTTCTCTTCTTTAGCCTTCAAATCATATTTGGCAATGGCATTTTGAATTCCCGTTTCCTTTTCGTTTGCATTGCTCGCATTGGTTGCTTCTTGAAATAGTAAATCGTATTTATGATAAGAAATAAAATCCTTCTTGCTAGCCGAAATTTCCTTTAAATCTTGATAGAATTTTTCTCCGTTGAATATTCTTTAAATGGCAATGATTTTAAATAATTATCCCTTTTAAAAAGGATTTCTCAGCCTCGTCTAACTTATTTTTATTCAGATACAAAAGTCCTTTGATACCATAACAATTTCTAACCACACTTACTATTCCATATTTTTTCGGCATAGCCCAAGGCCGTATCTGTTAAGTTAATTATTTGGGATTCATTTTGATTTTGAGATACTAAAAAATTGGCATAGTTGAGATAAGCCACCGCCACATTCATTTTATTAGTGGTTTGGTTTTTAGTAAGTTTAATAGCCTTTTCAAATGAAGAAATTACTTTATCGATGGGTATAGTATTTGGCTTTGCATAAAATTGCTCTTTAAGATAGGTCGATTCACAAATTTGGGCTTCTAATTTTAAGTCGTTATTATTTGATAATTCTGCATAACGAATTCCTTTCTCTAAAAAGTTTTTGTTGACCAATTCTCCAGAATTTGCGATGCTAATAGCGCTTAAAGCTGCAAAAGGGTAATTTTTGGCCTTTTCAAAATGAGTTAAAGATTTTAAGATATCCTCTTCATAACCCGATTCATCGATATAATATTTATAGCGGTATAGCGCGTAATAATAGTATCCTAAGGTGTTTTCGTTGGAAATTTTACCTATATTTTCTTTAGCCTTTTCAATGGCTTCTTTAGCAAGTAAAAGCTTTTTTTGTCTGAGATAGGTAAGGGATATAAAGCAGTTGGAAATGCATTTAATTTCTCTGTCTTTTGTTTCTAATTCAATCCTTTTTTGAATGCTTAGCGATTCGGTGCTATCAATATATCTTAAGTTATAGGCATCAATTATCTCTTTTTCTTGTGCTGCATTGCTAAATGGTAACAATAGAAAAAAAGCAATAATTAGTGATCTCATAAAATTTTACTCCAATATGGTTTAAGGTCTTAAAAAAGGTTTTCTACATTAAAATAAAAGCTTATCTGCTTTATTGTTTCATGTAAAATCTTAAATTGAATGATAACACGAATATTAAATTAATATCAAATTCCCACCCTCATCCATTCATTTGAGAAGATTTCTTTAGCTAAATTCGTGAGATATTTTATATCGCTAAACTATAAATAATTAATAATAATATCTGATTTTGAATGAAATAATGTAAATATTTTACCAATCTATATTTAAATCGAAAATATTTATCTTATGGTAAATGTCATTTTTCCTCCTTCAAATACGCAATCGGATTAAGATAAAAGATCTTTATCCAGGCTTGTTTATCGGAGTCTAAACGCCAAAAATAGGGATAGGTGTAGCGATAGAATAATGTAAATGAGGTGCTTTTCCTTTGGCATTTCCGCTCGTTCCAACCGTGCCTAAGATTTCATTTTTATCGAGCCAAGAAAATTGGGATGTTTTAATGTCTTGTAAATGAGCATAATAATGTAAACGCCATTTGGGACCTAAAACTAATACCACATTTCCGCCCATGCTTAATTGTCCGGTGTAAATTACCAAACCATAAGTTGATGACGCACATTTGTCCCATTTTTAGCAAAAATATCGACTCCTTTATGGGTTATGGATTTCCCCCAAGGATAAAACCAGAATGAATTTGGATGATAGCTCGATTTTGTGGCGCCTTCAACGGGCATCGTGAATCTTTGTGGGATGAGGAAGCCCAAAATAAAGATGCAGAGTATAATTAGGGTTTTTTTTTAGTGAATGTCATTTTTTCATGTGTTTACCTCCTTCAAAAACTCATATTCATACACTTTTTGGCTTTATTTTATCTGCCAAAATAGCTAACTGACTTCTTAAATTTCCTATAAGTTCAGTATAATGTGCATCTTCACTTCTTGCATTCATACGGCCTTTATCATTCCTGCCTTGGAAATACTCTCTAATATCATATAAACTGGCATTTACATTCACACCCTTTTGAGCATGATAGTATTTCCATAATTCACGGCCAGCATCAAATACAGCAGTGGCCTCGGGCGAAAATTGTAAAGGACCATCCTGATTCATTGCCATTTCTGCATCGAATAGTGTAGTTGTAGCAATGGACTCCTTCTTCAATTTACCCTGAATGAAATCAGTCATGAAATTGCTGGCAAACTTGTCCTGAGCATTGACCTCGTACTCGGTGAAGGGAATCCAGTGGTTGGTGCCTTCAGAATTTGTAATTCTGTTTTGACCGTGGAATAAGGCGAAAGCAAGGCAATCATTTTGAAATTCAAAATCGGATTGCCAATTATCGTTTGGACTTATAAACTGATCTCGGTCATTGAGCCAAGTTGCATCTATACAATGTCGAACAGAGAAGTAAACCCCACCAACAAATAAATTACTTTTTGTAACGTATAAATGAAATCTATGATCATTCTTTTCATTTTCTAAATTGTCAAAAAAGACATAATCTTTATTTTGAAAATCAGGTGTAGAGCAATCTAAAAATCCAATTTGTAAATTTTTATTGTCTTGAAACTTGTTAATCCATTGATTTATTCCTTTCTGCAAATTACCATAAAAGATTTTATCACCTGCGTAATTTCCATTGCTATCAAATATTTCTGCTGAAACTATATCAATTTTTGATTTTTTTAAAGTGTTCCAAATCGTGAAACCGATTGGAAATTGACCTTTTACATTATCAAATGTATTAGCAGGAACAACAAATCCTCCCTCGTACTCTGCCATAAAGTATTCTTTGAATTTTTTGAAATTGCTACCATTTATAAATTTTAATTTAGAAAATTGCCCTAAAATACAACCCTGTATATTTTTGTAGATAATTCCCATAAATAATGCAAAAATCTCATTCACAGCATTGCCAATTAATGGTTTAAATGATTCATTAATAGTAAAATTTAGAGTAATATCTTTTTGTGAACTTTTCCTAAACCTGTTCCAGCCTCCGCATACGGTGGATTAATATAAACCACCAATTTCTTACGTTTTTCCTCATTATTAATGATTTCAAACAAGCTATCGGGTAATTTTCCACCTTTAGAAATGGGGATAAACTCATCATTCAAGAAATCAAATTGAAAGACATTGTTTCTGAGTAAGTTGGCTCCATGATCAATTCGTTCGTGAATTACATTTACATCCGCTTGGTCGAGCGTACTGGCATAATATGGTATTATTGGTTAAACCTGCTAAGAGGTTCCCAGTGCCTGCTGCGCAATCCCAGATATAATATTCGTCCTGCCAATTTTCACCCAGGTAGTCGGTTAGGTATTTTTGCGATAATTCTACCCAAATACGAGGCGTAAAAAAGGCGCCTTTGCGTTCTCTGATATCTTGAGGCACTAATAAGTCCCTTCGCTCGATGATATAATCTTGAAACTCTTTTAATGGCGGACGTTTATAGCGTTTCCAGAATTGTAAATAGCTTTCCTTATTCTTTAAATTGATGGTAGCATCAAACATTTGCTTGATGTTTTCTTTGGCAATTTTATAGCCTTGATTTTGGAAAACTACAAAGAGGCTATCGCGTATAGAAAGGTCATCATCAATGTTTTGCGTGTCTTTATCGTCGACAAAAAGGTCGGCGAGGTAAAAGTCGCTATCCAAAATATTGGCTTTTTGAGGGTATCCCAATCCACATCAATATTGGGTTTCACTAGTTCGAGCCAGCGCAAATAAATGGGAATGAAATTATTCTTATCAATCTTTAATTTATTGGCTGTAGTGGCCTTAGCGATATTGTTTTTGATATAAGCGATGAGTTCCTTCTCATCTTTTTCATAATCGTAAACGGAAGTATTTTCGGCAAGAATGGTTTCAATAACGATTTTTAATAAGTTGAAACTCTTTGGTATCGTGATTGCTGGGGGTTACATTCCAGTTAAAATCGTTTAGGTAAAAATATCGGAGATATTTATATAGGGGACAAAAGCAATTTTTTTATAGTCGAATGCCCTAAAAAGGCTGGGGGCATGGTTTTGTCGAATGTACGTGCTTTACCGAGGGTTAGTATGAGCTGGACAAACATGGTAGGAATATCAAAATTACCAGTCTTGGCCTCAGCCCAGTAGGGGAGTTCTGCGAAGAGATTATCTTGTTTTGGGAAAACGGTGAAGTCGATATTTCCTAAAATTTCGGTGGTATCGAATTGTTTAAACCACTCAGCCCCGACTTTATTTTTAGCTCTTCTTCTCGGATATTTTTGTACTTCATTAATTATTTTGAATCGAAATCGATAAATTATGAAGCGAAACTAAAAATAATTAATTTAAGATAGATGTAATGTTGAAAAATGATGTAATAAAGGCAGTTATTTATATAATTTTTATAATAAGGGGTAATTTTTTAGCTTTTTTTGAATATAATTTGCAAAATATAGACTAGAATTGAGGGTTTGGATGCTAGATATCAAAATTCATTGTTTTCATCTTCCTCTTTACAATTGGAGCTAAACCTCCGTTAACATAATATTCGAAGCCCCCACAACGTGAGCAGGTATTTTCCTCCTCATCTTTTATTTTTCGCTCACATGAATAAGCATATTCATCGTATTCATATTTATCGTCTCCACATTTTGGACATATTAGTGCTTCCTCATCCTCCTGCATATCATTCTGAAAAGATGATTTATCGGTGTAGCCGCAACTTTGACCAATTATTTGGATATCATATTGATAGCCTTTATCACTTGTGAACGAACAAGAGCCATCCGAATCCAATTCTTCCGCAGAAAAGTGATCTTGATCTAGCCAGCCACCATTCCCCAATAAATTGTTACAAGTTCATTGTTTGCCACTTCTACTTCAAGTGTGTAAGTATTTCGCGTGCCTGTGTTAGGATTATAATAAGTTACTTCAGCGCAATAAGTTCCATCTGGATAGGTTTCAGTTTCCGAATCAATAACTTCTGTATCATCAGTATAAGTGTCGGACCCATTTTCATTGTTAGAGCAAGCATTACTAAAAAACAGAATTGTAAAGATGGAAATTAAGTAAATTAATTTTTCATTTTCAAACTATGATATTTCATTTTATAATTACATTATTTTTTTTCTTGTAGATATATTAAAATACTTGCGAATTATAGTTATTTAATTTATTAAAATATGTTTATATTTTGGTGTTATTAAATTCGCTTCAAAATCTTTAAAAGTTTTTCCATCTTTCAATTCCATTCTGCAGGTCCATTGGCGTTTCGCCCCATTAATATTGTAGCGGCTGTTGAAGGACTGCTGAAAATATAGTCATCCGTAAATTCATAGTAATCTGTTTTCTCTAATAAAATGCCTTCTTGTATTAGTTTTTGACGTAATTTGTTAATGCTTGAAGGCATAGAGTTTGCTATGCTAGCAGTAGCTTTCGAACCTTTATAGACTACAAACCCATCCGAGCTTGGTTCGCCTGTCCTTCGGCACCACGTGCAGCTTTTATGAAGAATATGTCCTGTTTTTGCTTAGGTTTAAATTCTCTTTTTTCTTCAAAAACCTTGTGTCCTAATGTATTAACAAGCATTTTGATGTATTCTATAAATTCTTCCATTTCTGCTCTATCAGATTCAGAAATAGAGGATTGAGTTGGTATTATTGAGTTGTCTACTTTATATCGATTTGCTGCTTTTGCGATATCATGCAGTCTGTTTTCTAAATATTTTATGTGTGCTTTGTTTAGATTTTCGTCTTTGCTTATGAAAACAATAGTTTCATGCCAAAAGTCTTGGAAGTAAGTTGTTGATTTAATCTTTTCAAATAGATTCGGCTTCTCCAATATAGACTTGATCTTTGCCTTCATCATCTTTTCCGAACAATAGGTAAACACCCGTGCTGGTTAAATCGTCGCGGTCTGTGCAATCTTTTATTTTTATTCTTGGGATTTATAAAGCTTTTCCCGACCAATTAGAAAGTTCACAACTCATCCGACCATTCGGGTCACCATCAATTAAGAAAATTTTTATTGTTTTAACGAATTTCATTTTTAATTAGGGTATGCTCAATTATTTCATAGCGCAAAATTAGACCTAAAATTGATTTTGGATTAGATTTGCGAGATAAATTAAAGAGATAATTAGTATTGCTAAACTAAAAATAATTAATTGCAATAGGTTGAATGTTGAAAAAAGGGTAGGATAAAGGGAGATGCTTATTTTTTTGGGCAGGTAAATAAAATTGAGTAAAATATTAATTATGAATTCTATTCATTGTTAAGAAATTGTCATCAATTTACCCAATCGTTAACCTTATTTGTTTGCCTAGTCCGAACTCAAAATTCGATATAATGTAGAAAGCTGGATGTCCAGCATTTGCCATTTCAATACGTGAGATATAGCTTTTTTTAGTCCCTATTTTTATTGCAAGTTCTTCTTGCGTCATTTTGGCTTCTTTTCTTGCTTCTTTAAGCATTCACTGATTACAAAATACTGAGCATTTTCTTCAAAATTATCCCTTGTTTCACTGCCTATTTTCCATATTTTTAAATCTAATAACTCATCAAAGTTTTTTGCATTTTTTATTTCTTGTTTGCTCATATCTTTTTCCTTTTTAAATATTGTTCTTGAATTTTTAATGCTAATTCAATCTCTTTTCTGGGAGTTTTCTGTGATTTTTTCTGAAAACCATTAAACAAAACTATCACATTTCCTTTATCTAAACAGCAGAATATTCGAAAGATGTTTCCTTCATACTCAATTCGAATTTCATATAGTCCGGTGGATCCAGCGACATGTTCAAAAAATTTTTTTCGGAATATTTTTTACAGTTGTTAGGATCTTAAAGACATATTCAATTTTTTTTGTACTCTTTCTGTTGGTTTCAATAAATTCAACGAAATAATGTTCGTGAAAAATAATTTGTCTTTCTATGTTTATCATACAAAGTTAACTTATAAGTTATCTAAAAGCAAAAAAATATTTTTGACTTTATTAAATAGATTTAATAACAAAATGGACTTTATTTAATAATTACCCACAATTTTACCCTATGCCCCTCGTTTTCACCACCAAAAAACATCTCCATCTAGCTTTAGCACTCCATAATCATAGCAGAAATAGTAAGTATTACCTGATGTGTTTGGTGCAGATGGGTGTGATAATCGGGGTTGAAGCCATTGAGGAGTAGGACTTCCTTTTTGATACGTATTTTCTCGCCGGTACATATTTTAGAAAGCACGCTATGGTTTCTTCGTAAAATGCTGTTTACAGGCCGTATACAACATTGCTGACCAGCCTTCATGCGATTATTATAATTACTGCGACATTGATCATCGCAAAATTTCTTGTCGCTACGCCCTCTCAAGGTTTCACCACAGTCTAAACATAATTTTTCCATTTCATTGCTTTTTGATAGCATGAATGTACAATTAGTCGGGCAAAACGGATCTTACCGTATCTATCCGTTTAGTTTACGGTAAATTTTTGACTGTTTTCTCACCCTCGTTTTGTCATTAGCGGGTGATATGATTTTTTATTTCTTAAAACGGAAGAAGATGTTAATCTTAGAAACAGTTTAGGCTTAATGGGATGGATTATTCTTTAGAACTAGAAAAGAGTGAAAAAGGTTTCGGTTATTCTTATTAATTGCCTTGTTTTCGCTTATTTTGTTCGGGCCGGTGTGAAAGTATTAATTTACTTAGTAAAATAATTAGATGTGCATATAGTGCTTATTATCAATTCTTTATGCTATGTTTGAAAGGCGAGGATGGGGTTTTGTGATTATTAATTTAGGTGTTTAATCCTGAATATGTGCTACAAAATATTTGATTTAATTATTAAAATGCCATTTTGGAGTTTTGTTGATATTTGCTTTTTCCTATGGCTTTTATTCTGTTATTTTTATTTCAGAGTTTAATTTTAATAAGTCAGAGATTAGTTCATTATTATTTTCTGGAGCAATATAAATCTCATCATATTTATTGAACTTAATTATAAGTCCATGTCTCGCCAATGCTGGTTTAATTCCGCTCCACATAGTTTTACCTTTCTGTATTTCTTTTATGCTTGAAATTTCAATTTTCCCTCGTATAAATCCAGAACGATAAATCAGCTCCTTATTTTCAATTTTGTAAAATGTATCAAAATAAATCCAAAATATGATAGTCAAAGGACTCAATAATGGTAAAAGCACATAGGGTTTTTCCGTTAAAGTATGCTTATCTAGAATGAAAATAACAATTGGTAATATTACAGAAGCAATTAATAGATAAGTGATAAATCCCTTTTTATTTGCTTTATAAATTTTTATTTCATTCATTTTTCTCAAATAGTAACAAGGTTTTGATGTATTTGGAATTTAGGTTTTTCGGGACTAAGCGTAATTAGATGTACGAAGTCTGAATTTAGCAATTTCTTTGAAAAATTACGAAAGCTCTGCTCTTGCAAAACGGCTATTAGTGTTTCTGGCTATTTGTCCAATCAATATAGGACATTTCAAATTTAATTTCATTTGCTCCGTGTTTCCCAACTTCTTTCCAGTCAGCTTTTCTATAAAATTTTTCAGCTCTTGTGTTAAAATCTGTTCCTAGCCAAACATTTCTTTGGGTGCATAAAATACCAGTCCAGGATAGTCTTGTGTAAAACTTGACCAATCCCTTTTCTTTCAAATTTAGGATTTATAAACAAAGCCCAAATGTTTTTTCTTTTAGGTCAGCAATAGAAAATCCCACAATTTGATTATCAATTTCACATACCCAACCTTTTCCTCTCACTGTAATAGATTCTATACAGTCTGCGTCTGTTACCAAATTTGGATCTGACAAAGTATTTTCTGTAACAGAATTTCTTACAATTAAATTTGTTCTATGTCTTCAATTTTAGCTTCTCTAAAAATCATAAAAATGTAGGTTTAATTTCAAATTTTTTAAGTGCTTGTGCTGCTGTAGCCTTGCTTATTATTTTTCATCTGTTTCAAGCAACCAATTAAATACGTTCAAATGCTTCACTCCACCTCGGTTTTGAGTAAATTCATCTGTGCTGAGTATTGATTTTGGATAGTTGTCTTTGATTTTTTCTAATGCTCCAACTCACGTTCAACAGTCTTTTCATCGCTTAGTTGCCAAGCCACTTGATAATATTCAATATCGCCTGTTTTGGTTTTACAGACAAAATCCACCTCGCTGTTTCGGCTAGTGCCTGTCCAGATTTTATTACCTCTACGAAGCAGTTCCAAGTAAACAATATTTTCTAGAATATGACCTCTGTCGGTGGTGCGTTCTTTGCCCACCAAAACATTGAGCAATCCCATATCCACCAAATAATATTTTTCCTGAGTTGCTAATTGTTTTCTACCTTTTAGGTCAAAGCGGTTTACTTTATAAAATACAAAACCTGCCCTTAAATATTCCAAATATTTTTCAACGGTAGAGTGATGTATGCTTTGCCCGTCTTGTTTAAAGGTAGTGGAAATATTGTTTGGAGAAAGTGCACTTCCAATGTTGGATGCTACAAATTTTATGATGTTTTCAAAAGCCCGTTTGTCGTTTATTTGGTATCGTTGAGTGATGTCTTTTTCTATGATAGTAGTGTAAATAGCTTCCAAATATTCGTAAATTTTATCGTAACCTTCTTCACGCAATTCAACACCTTTTGGTAGGGATGTTTCATTTACATAATCGAAAAACAATGCTTCGTAATTCAAATATTTATTGCTTGTGTCAATACTTCTTGCTGTTAAGTATTCTTTGAAAGAAAAAGGCAAAATAGAAATCTCAATATAGCGTCCGCTCAATAAAGTAGCTAATTCTCCCGATAATAAAAATGCGTTTGAGCCTGTGATGTAAACGTCTATATTTTTGCTGGCAAAAAGTCCGTCTACCAATTTTTCAAAAAACGGAATGTTTTGTACTTCATCTAAAAAACATAGTTGGGTTTATCTGTCTGTAGTTTATTTTTATATCGAAGTAAATATCATCCCAATTTTTGTTGACAAAATTTTCGGGCAATTCAAAATTGTAAAATTGAATTTGTCTTTTTCCTACACCAAGTTTAAGCAGAGCTTCACGATATAATTCCAAAAGTGTCGATTTACCCGACCTGCGTAAACCGCTAACCACTTTTATAAGGTCTTTATCTTTATATGATAGTAGTTTGCTTATGTATTCCTTTCGGTTCGTGTAATGTTCCATTAGTCAAATATACAAAATAGAATTATCGAAATTTGCAATAAATACAAGTTTCGATAATTTTAAGAATAATGGCAACTAATTATTTTCATCTAACTAAATAATTCGGTGTAATTTATATAGCCAAAATTTAAATAATTAATTATTAATTTAAAATAGATTTTCAATTATTTAAATGATTTTTGTAATCACATCCTAAAAAATTGCCTTGTTTACTAGCACTTATACCATAAATGTTCAATTTTCTTGTTTTTTGACATAATAAATGTTTTGTTAGTTCAGCAAGTCGGATATAAACGTATATATCCGTTTAGCCTTCGGTAAATTGTTGACTGTTTTCTCACCTTCGTTTTGTCATCAGCAGGTGGCCTAAATTTTTGTTTAATTAAAATGTAAGAAGATGAGTAGTCTTAGAAACTGTACGCTTATTGGGTCGCATAACTGAGCCCGAAGTAAAAAAGATCAGTGAAAAAAAGAAAGTAGCCAAATTTTCAATCGCTACAAATGAATCCTATAGGAATGATAAAGGAGAGAAAGTAGAGGATACTCAGTGGCATAACCTCGTGTTGTGGGATGGATTAGCGAATATTGCAGAATCATATCTGCATAAAGGCTCCGAAATTACAGTTGAGGGTAGGCTTACTAGCCATTCCTACGTAGATAAAGAAGGGGTGAAGCGTTATGTCACTGAAATATAGTTTCTGAATTGCAGATGCTTGGCAAAAAAGCGCAGGATTAACTTTTGTTTAGACTATCAGAACCCCATGTTTGTAATGAATGTGGGGTTTTGGCAGTTATCAGTTGTGTCAGTTATCAGTTGTCAGGCTGGGCGGAGAGCTTGAATACTACAAATGTCTCACATCTCACGTCTCATATCTCATATCTCATCCTGTCCTTAATCCATCTCTCAAATCCCATTAATCCTATAAATCATAGTTCAGACGATTCAGTTGGCAGTTGTCAGTTGTCAGGCTGGGCGGAGAGCTAGAATACTACTAATGATTCATATTTCATATCTCATCGATTCCTTATTCCTTATTCCTTGCTCCTTATATCCTTAATTCATCTCCACAATCCCTTTAATCCTATAAATCTCAGTTCAGACAATTTAGTTATCAGTTGTCAGTTATCAGGCTGGGCGGTGAGTTTGAAGAAATCTCACATCTCATATCTCACATCTAGCATCTCAGTTATCAGTTATCAGGCTGGGCGGAGAGTTTGAGTACTAATAATGTCTCATTTCTCATATCGTTTTGCAGCTTGGCGAGGTGGGGGATCTAGAAGCACTTATTTTCTTTTAGCACTAATGTTTATTTGAAAACCAAATGTTCAATTTAGCACTGCACCCGCCATTTTGCCAAACTGCTGTTAGCTGTAGGTTTTCTTGTTCATTTCATCATCCATAAGTTATATAAATTCCACCAAAAATCCAGGAATAAACCATCCATAAAAACTTGGAAAAAAATTATTCACTACAACAAATGCTGTTGTTGCTGAAATGTATCCACCAATCATTTTTCCTAAATGTAGTTTTAGCCAACCTTTTTTCAGTTTCTTTAAGTCTTTATATAAAACTAGTTCTCTAATTGAGAAAATTAATCCAACCAGACCAAATACTGTCAATATAATATTAATTTTACTGTTAAAAATAGGATTATATAATATCATTACTAGTCCTGTGAAAAGCATCGCCCACGAAATAATTTTATCAATTATTAGATTTTCATTATCCGTTTTAAAATTTAACGATCTTTTGCCTGTCAAATAAATAAGAACTAAATATGCCAATTGAAAATAAAAATGGACTTTCGTGTTTTGGTAAGACTGAAATAATTAATGCAGTAAATGCTGAAAAAAGCATAGAATAATAAAATATCATCCCTGACTTTCTATGTATTTTGTTTCCTTTTTTTGAAATAATTGAAACAGAACCTGACAAAAGTGCAATTCCACCAAAAAATGCGTGAGTATAAATTAGAATTTGTATCATTTTCTCTATTTCCATTTCGTTTTTTTAAACTTACAGCTAACGGTTTGCAGCTTGGCGGAGTGGCGGTTTTAGAAGCACTTACTTTCAATTTAGCACTAATGTTTATTTGAAAACCAAATGTTCAATTTAGCACTGCACCCGCCATTTTGCCAAACTGCTGTTAGCTGTAGGTTTTCTTGTTCAATTTCATCATCCAATAAGTTATATAATTCCACCAAAAATCCAGGAATAAACCATCCATAAAAACTTGGAAAAAAATTATTCACTACAACAAATGCTGTTGTTGCTGAAATGTATCCACCAATCATTTTTCCTAAATGTAGTTTTAGCCAACCTTTTTTCAGTTTCTTTAAGTCTTTATATAAAACTAGGTCTCTAATTGAGAAAATTAATCCAACCAGAACCAAATACTGTCAATATAATATTAATTTTACTGTTAAAAATAGGATTATATAATATCATTACTAGTCCTGTGAAAAGCATCGCCCACGAAATAATTTTATCAATTATTAGATTTTCATTATCCGTTTTAAATTTAACGATCTTTTGCCTGTCAAAATAAAATAAGAACTAAATATGCCAATTGAAAATAAAAATGGACTTTCGTGTTTTGGTAAGACTGAAATAATTAATGCAGTAAATGCTGAAAAAAGCATAGAATAATAAAATATCATCCCTGACTTTCTATGTATTTTGTTTCCTTTTTTTGAAATAATTGAAACAGAACCTGACAAAAGTGCAATTCCACCAAAAAATGCGTGAGTATAAATTAGAATTTGTATCATTTTCTCTATTTCCATTTCGTTTTTTTAAACTTACAGCTAACGTTTTGGCGCTTGGCGCAGTGGCGGATTTCGGAGCACAAAACTGTCAATATACCACAAAAAATGATGCGAGGTAGAATGTTCAATTAACCACGTCACCCGCCATTGAGCCAAACGCCTGTTACCTGCTGCCCTTCTTGTCATTGTAGTATTTTGTTAATTATGTCTGATTTGTCTTTTAATACCTGTCTGTGCTTAAAAATTAATGTCGCAAGTTGAAAGCCAGAAAGTCCTATAAAACCATTTTCCGAAAGTTCTTTAATAGAATTGTTTGCGAAGTCTGAAGTAGTAAAAAACATAAATAATTGTGCGGGGTGAACGTAATTTCTTTTTTTACTATTTGCAAAAGCTACAAATGATTTTATGTCATAGATACCTACATTTCCTGCATACTTTTTTGCTTGTCCATATACTTCAATTGTCCCATATACTTCTCTAGTTACAGAAGCAAGAATTGGAATTTTGCCTTCAAAGTCTAAGCCCCCGTCAGAGGTTGCTTGACTTGTCGATACATCATAAGCACCAAAACAATGTTCCAAAATAGTAGAAGATAGAAATTCAAATTCACGCCAACCCATATCCAACAATCTTTTGTGTATCTCTTTGATTAAGAAATGGTCTGTGTTTACCATTACAACATCTTTGGTAACACTGTAAAAATGAAAGACGTATGGTTTTGTGTAGTATCTAAAATGTTTCTATTTGCGAACTCAACAAAATTCAAAATATTATTTTGTGGCATATTCAGCAGATTTAAAGGCATTAAAACCTTTCAACTTGTATAGTCAGTAAGGCACTGTTCAGTATTTATCTTGGTTTGACTATATGGTGCTAAACTTTGCTCAAATATGTTTATTGTCCATTCGTTTTTAATGTTTCAACTCTTTTAAAGTTGTCATTCATACTCGCAATACCAGCTTTAATTCATTGAATTCTTCTTCACTTAATTCTTTTTCTAAACCTTCAGCAAGTATGTTTTAAATGCACTAATCGCTGAATTGATTTTGTTTAAACATTCAGAAGCGGTTATTTTATTTTGGTTAAAATACTTTTGATTTATATAGTTAATGCTTTTGTCTAGATTTCTGTCATCAAGATAATTCAATGCTGTTTTCATCTATTAGTTCCGATAACCTTCTAACATTGTGAGCATCATTAATAGTTGCCTTTCCTTCTTCGTCAGGACTATCCAGTCGTAAAATCTTTTAAGGTTCGGAATGTTATCAAATCTAAAAGTTTCATCATTGAAACTGAAAAATGTTCTTAACGCTGGCTTCTTTAGAACTTCATCAAAATGACTAAAGTACTTGGTTTCCATTTTCCTGCTATTCTTCATCAGTTTTAAATTGTAACATTACACTATAAGTCTTGTAGTATCTATTGATTTCCTTTACTGACATACCAACTAGTTCGGGAAATTTCTCCTGGTGTTTTCCCTTTTTTCAATCATATCGTTGATAAATTGAGCTTTTTGAAAGCATCCCATTCTTTTATTCCGCTAACATTTCTAATCCCTTGAATTATCATTCCAACAAATTCAGTAGCATTTTTCTGCATCATCAACAACAAGAACTTCAAGTGTCTTTAATTTTTCAATGTTTTCATCACTTAATGTCGTTTGTCCTAATGAGTGTTGTTTTAGAAGATATTTAATAGCCTAGTTCTTCTATTCCTTCGATAACGTAATATTGAGTTTCGTTAAGTTTAGCGACAACATATTGTCAACTGGCACAAAACCTACTGTCGCTATTGAATTAGCTAAAGTAATTGTGTCAAATTTCGGGTTTGTCATTTTTTCATAAGCAGCTGTTTGAATAGCTGGTTCTGAAAACCTTGATTTGTCAATATTCAGAGCATCATCAGATATGTCTGCAAATCTTGGGTTGTTTGGGTCAAGTAATAAATTGTCTATTTCGACTGTTACTTTTTCTAATTTCATAGTTTGTTGTTTTTATGTCGTGTCGTTTTTTTTAGGGTTGCAGGTAACGGTTCTCAGCTATACGCAGGCAGGGATTTTAACCACTGAACCTCCTACGAAGAACTGAACTTTAAATATACCACTTTTCTGTCCTACGAAGCACGAAACCCCTGCTTGCGTATAGGTGATGTTATCGCTTCGGTGTTCTCTTTGTTTATTAGTTGTTTTTGATTTTAAGTGTTTTCCTTAGTTTACTTCCTGAATATTAAGAGATGAACCTCTATTAAGAGCTTGTTTCTGGGTCGTACCAAGTAGATGAAATAAAGTCTTGCATTTCTTTGAACAAATCTTTTCATAACATCTGATGAAATTGGAAAATCTCGATGTTGGTCTCTAACTTCTTCAAATATGCTTCTTTCTCAAATGGTAATCTTTTGCTTTTCGTAGTAGAAATACATTGTCTATATCGGTTAATCGAACATCTTCGGGCTTCATATCAGATACTCAACTAAGGCATAATTTTTGAAAGGGACACCCTTGTTTTAATCTAGATGCTGTCCCTGCACACTCCTGAAACATAGTTTTGTGTCATAATTGACCTTTACTTCGGCAGCTAAAACCGCTAAAAATAATTTCCCATTCGCAGTTACTTTTTTATCAACTTTTCATCTGGAGAGAACTGGTAATAAATACTTTTTCAATGGTAAAGTCTTGTCTTTTTTGTTTTAGAAACTATTTCTGGCTGTTCAACCACCCTTCAATTGTACTTGGCCTAAAAGTCAAAGACATAAAGGCCGTCTGACTTCCTGTCTCAATTCCTTTTGGTATAGTCCTTTTAAAATATCGTCAGAAACTAAATGAATAAGAAATTCTTCGATTATGCTATTATCAAGCTTCATTTGCCCTTTCTGTCTTTTAATAAAGGGACTGCCTTTTTTCGCATTAAATCCACTTCTAAAAGAGTCTTTGTACTCATTAAGAAGATCAGTCATCTCCTCAACTCTCTTATCTCCTTTGCTTGTAGTTTAGTCAGTCTGTCTGACCAATCTTCATATTGTTTAAAAGCTTCCTCCAATAAAGATTTATCCGCCTTTGCTTTAGGGTTTTTAATTGCAGCAAGCAATTTTTCTCGATGTGGTGTAAGTTGCCATTATTTAAAAATTGGTGATGGTTTTAACTTGATTTAATTTTACTAGAACGTCTTTTAAAGTCACCTAAAACTTCATTTGGTGCTATCTGTTCCCGCTCTTTTCAAATGTTTTTTCTGCAATGGAAAAGGCATTTTTTCGGAATAGGTAAATTGTTCTTTATTTTTTCAAAATCAGAATGTCTTCAAATCAATCATGTCCAAATTTGTTACTAAATGACCTTTCTTCTTTACCTATAAATCCGTAACCTCCCATTTTAGTAATTAGTTCTTCAACAATTTCACCATTATAAAATGGTGTTTTTCTTACGTTGGACTCTCTCCCAACAACCATAACTAATTTTCCATTATCCTTTAAAGTATGCCAAAAACTATTTATAGAAGATTCCATATCAGACAATATATTGAACAACCGTTAATAGTCGATTTCCTCTATTTTTCTATTTGAACCAAACTCAGAATGTGCACCTCCAAGTATATCGTAGCCAAATGATTCAGTAACCGCACGGTAGTTTTGATGATAGTTAAAAACGTTTATATAAGGAGGGCTAGTTAAAATTAAATCTGTTTGCTCAGGTATTGAGTTGAAATATTCCTAGCATCTGAATTATGTACCTGAATATCTACATCACAAAATGGAAGATTTAAAAGACACTTTTTTAAATAGTTAAATGAATACTTTAATGATTCATAACAGTCATTTTTTTCTGTCTTTCTCGGATAAAAGAGCATATTCATAAAAAATGGAAGTGTTTCATTATTAGATATTGACTTTAAAGTTTTTGATACATCAATCAATCCTTTATATGAAGCACGATAATCAGGTAAGTCAATAAAGACCTTTTGCCCATTTAAGTTTGATAAAACCTGAGACAATTTATGTTCAATGGTGTAAAGAAATTCATTTCTTTCAGCAATGTTTAGTGAAGAGTACTTATAGAAACAAGCCATTTGATAGGCGGCAGGATTAATTTCGTAACCCACACTTGAAAATCCTTTGACCGCAGATTCTATCAAAACAGTTCCACTACCCGCAAAAGGGTCAGCAATCAATGCATTCGATTCCAAATCCGATGAACTAATTATATATTCAACAAATTCAGGAGTAAACTGACCTCTCCAATTAAATAAATTGGCTCTCTTCTTTGATTTGACGTCTAATTTATCTTGTACAAGGTTCATATACTTTTTTTTCTTCGTTGATATTCAATTTGTTCCTCAGCAACTCTAAGGGCGTTAAGACCTTCTTCTTCATCCTTTACCAAGTCATAAAACCTTTGTTGCAATCCACAGTGCCTCAAGTTCTGAATAGGGAGTGTTGAAGACATTGCTTAAAGTTTTTAAGTGTTCTCTTTTAAGGGTTTATTATCACTTTCAACTTTACTTTAAAAAGCCGTCACCAACTTCAAGAATAGATGCAAGCTGTCTTTGAAGCATTCCTGATTCTTCTCTTAATTGCTTTATTTTTTTGCCCTAGTGTCATTTTACCTGATTTGGACTTGACTGAATTGGGTCAAATTTACAAAAGTTTTTTTACACGAAGAATTAATTTGTTTGAGAAAATTCAAAGGTTCTTGATTTTTTGCGATGGTTCTCTTGGGTGTTTGGTTTTTTACACTGAGCGATAACTCCTTTATACCCCTCACAAAATCATTCCAATCCACCCTAATCTAGGTGGTATGTCTGACTATCCTTGGGATATAATTTATATAGCCAAAGTAAAAATAATTAACTACAAATCATCGAAAGGGCTCTTAATTTTTTGAATATTTTTAGTGCTTACGTGAGTATAAATTTCGGTGGTTTTCTGCTGCTATTATGTCCCAATAATTCTTGAATGTATCTTGAATCAGTCCCATTTTCTAATAAATGTGTGGCATAACTATGCCTTAGCCAATGTAGGCTAACTGGTTTTGTAATTTTAGCTCTATTTTCTTCAGTATCTGGCAAATGCCAAACATTTTTCTGCCAGCTCCATTTTGCATCTTCAATTTTTTTAATCCTGTTTATTAAATCAATGTTTTTTTCAATATACTGCAATTCTATATGCATTTTTATGCTTAATTATTTTGGCTTCCCATTAGTTTTTTTCATTTTTCTCTGTTTTTTTAAAACCTATATATTTTGTTTTTTAGCAAGTTTTTTTATTCGTTAAGAATTGTTTTCCTGATTTTATTCCCTTTTGATAAATTAACACACATTTTTCTTAGCAAAACGGATATTACCGTATATATCCGTTAGCCTTCGGTAAATTGTTGACTGTTTTCTCACCTTCGTTTTGTCATCAGCAGGTGGCCTAAATTTTTGTTTAATTAAAATGTAAGAAGATGAGTAGTCTTAGAAACAGTGTACGCTTATTGGGTCGCATAACGGAGCCCGAAGTAAAAAAGATCAGTGAAAAAAAGAAAGTAGCCAAATTTTCAATCGCTACAAATGAATCCTATAGGAATGATAAAGGAGAGAAAGTAGAGGATACTCAGTGGCATAACCTCGTGTTGTGGGATGGATTAGCGAATATTGCAGAATCATATCTGCATAAAGGCTCCGAAATTACAGTTGAAGGTAGGCTTACTAGCCATTCCTACGTAGATAAAGAAGGGGTGAAGCGTTATGTCACTGAAATTATAGTTTCTGAATTGCAGATGCTTGGCAAAAAAGCGCAGGATTAACTTTTGTTTAGACTATCAGAACCCCATGTTTGTAATGAATGTGGGTTTTGCAGTTATCAGTTGGCAGTTATCAGTTATCAGTTATCAGTTGGCAGGCTGGGCGGAGAGCTTGAATACTACTAATGTCTCACATCTCATATCTCATCCTGTCCTTAATCCATCTCAAAAATCCCATTAATCCTATAAATCATAGTTCAGACGATTCAGTTGGCAGTTGTCAGTTATCAGTTGGCAGGCTGGGCGGAGAGCTTGAAGAAATCTCACATCTCCCCTTCTCATCCTGTCCTTAATCCTCTCAAAATCCATTAATCCTATAAATCATAGTTCAGACGATTCAGTTGGCAGTTGTCAGTTATCAGTTGGCAGGCTGGGCGGAGAGCTTGAATACTACTAATTGTCTCACATCTCACGTCTCATATCTCATATCTCATCCTGTCCTTATCCATCTCAAAAATCCCATTAATCCTATAAATCATAGTTCAGACGATTCAGTTGGCAGTTATCAGTTGGCAGTTATCAGGCTGGGCGGAGAGCTTAAAGAAATCTCATTTCTCACATCTGATTTCTCACGTATCATATCTCATATCTCATATCTCACATCTCATATCTCCGATCTCCCATCAGCAAACCTCCCGAATCAAATTAATCAATTCAGATGCTTTAAATGGTTTCGTGATATATCCTTTTGCACCTAAAACGAGTCCCTTATTTTGGTCTTCTTTTGAGGCTAAGGCCGAAAGAAAAATGAATGGAATTTGTTTGAGATGAGGTTGGCCGTGGACTTTCTCAATCAGTTCTAACCCTGTGATTCCAGGCATCATAATGTCGCTTACAATTAAATCTGGAATTAAATTTTGAAGCTTTTCCAAAGCTTCTTCGCCAGATCCAGCAACACTTACCTCAAAATTATTTAATTCGAGAATCTCTTCTAAAGTTTCTCTTAATGCAAGCTCATCTTCAACTAATAATATTTTTTTAGTCATTTGGATAGGGTAGTGTAAGTGTAACAATTGTGCCTTTGCCTAATTCACTCTCGACTTCAATTTGTCCTTTATGAAGCTCCATAAATTGTTTTGCAACAACTAATCCTAAACCTGAACCTTGAATGGTTGAAGTATTTGAAGCTCGGAAAAATGAATTGAATAGTTTGTTTAACTCGTCCTTCGGAATACCAATTCCGAAGTCCTTAATTTTTATTTGAGCAAAATCTTTTTCATAAACAATGCTTAACTCCGGATTTGGAGCTTCATTTGAGTATTTAAAGGCATTTGATAGTATATTGGTTAATACATAAGTGAAGAAAAGTTCATCAAGTATAAATTCTTGATTTCCTAAATCGCCTTTTAATTCAACTATTCGTCCATCAGGTTGTCTAGAAAAATAATTGCTAATTACCGATTGTACTAAATTCGATAAAACAATTTTTTTAGAGTTTAAAATAGGCTCATTTACATTGTATCGGCCAAAAACTAAAATGTTATTCATCAATTCGGTTAAGCGATTAATCTCACCTTTAATCCTAGTTGAAAGCGTATTAAATTTATCTGTTAGCTTTTGATCTACTAATTGTGAATAACTATCCAATAATTCCAAATTTGAATAAATTACTGTCAATGGCGTTCTAAATTGATGCGAAGCCATGGCCACAAAATTCGTTTTTAGCTCTACTAATTCTTTTTCACGATATTCTGCTTCTTTATAATCGTTTATGTCAATTATACTACCTGTAATCGTATAATTCTCCAAATTTTCAGTCGTATTTCTTGCAATAACCTGAATCCATTTGATGTTTCCATCTTTCTGACGTAATCGAACATCAAAAATAGAGGCTTCACCCTTTAAATCCTCAATTTTATTAAGGCTATGTTGAGCAAATTCAACATCATCCGCTAAAATATAATCGATGAATGAATGATTTAAAGATTCCGATTTATCAAAACCTGAAATGTTTTTCCAAAAATTATTGAGAAATATAAATTCTTTCCTTTCATTAAGCCTGAAGACAGTTTCAGCTAGATTATTGATTAGATTATCATACTCATTTCGCTGGTTTTCATGGCTTCTGTTGTTTTCCTTTAATTTGGTTATATCTAGGTGAGAACCAACCATATATATGGCTTTACCATTTTCATCTCTTTGGGCAACTCCAGTATCTCTTATCCAGATGTAACTGCCGTTTTTATGCTTGATACGGTATTCAGCATTATAAAAATCTGATTTTCCAGCTAAATATTCTTTAATGTTCTTAGTAACTCGATCATAATCTTCTGGATGTAATCTTAAATCCCAACTATCTAGGTTATGCTCAAATTCGAATTGCTCATATCCCAACATCGACATGTATAGCTTCGAGAAATCAATCTTATTATTCACTACATCATAATTCCACTGCCCTTGTTGTGATCCTAAAATAGTAAGATCAAAATGTTCTTTAGTTTTTTAAGAATTTGAGTTCGGCCTGTTCACGTTGTAATCGGATACCAATGTTACGCGCGGACAGAAAAAAGGGCTTCCACTTCTTCCTGAAGCCATTTACCTCAATTTTACAGTCGTCATAACCAATCCATCCAAAATTCACTTTCACAATAAATGGGAGTGAAGAGAAAAGATTTTATATCTTGAGAAGACATGATTTCTCTAAAATATTCATTTTCGAGATCTTTTACTACTCCATAAAGTGGCTGATCGGAAATTAGAATGTCATACAATCCCGGGAATTATCGTAGCTCAGTCCGCTTAAATAAGGATTCCAAGTTGAACTACAACACCTTCATTACACCATTCATGGGTATAATAATTTTTAAAATCCCGTCAACATCAAGTCGATTTGTAATATATAACAACGGTCAACATTAGTTGAACTACCTAATGCATCAATTGTTTTTTGAAGAGATTCGTCAATATGGGTATTCTCAAGAAGGGCACTATTAGCACCCGATATTCCTTTTAATAGTTTTAACATTTGGCCAGATATAATCTGGCAAAAGAGAAAAAAAAGAACCCAACAACCTAAATATCAGATATATTAAAAATATTAATGTTTAAACGTTAATTATTAATATAAATTAAAATATAATTAATATATACGATATTTATTATCTTTTAATTAAATTTAAATATTAGTTAAAATGTTTAAAATTTTCTCGGCTATAGATGCCTGGCTGAGCATGATCTCCTTCCAAGAAGCTAAATTCTACTTCTTCAATTTCCTTAAACTCGGTTAATGAATAGGTAACTTCAGCCAAATAGGCCATTGCACCCTCTGTTCCAGATTCTCTAGTTAAATAATTAGCATCTTCATTTTAACATAGGCACGATTACCTTCTTGTTTTACCCATTCAAGTTTAATCTGAGGATATTTTAGATTGATAGCATCTACCATATCTCTTGGAGTAAGATTAAACATACTCGCTTCCGGATTTTTTTTGATTTCCATCAATTGAGTACTATCATTTAACTCCACATTCCAAGGTACTACAAGGGTTTTACCTAAATCGGCAAGGGCTTCCGATTCTGTGCTATTTCTCTTCATTTGATTTGGAAGTATCACTGGTACATGAGTAAATGGATAATATGCTAAGGGTAAAAAGGAGAAGGACTAACTTTTTCATTATTAAGGGTTTGTGTGTGCAACAGGAATTATTTTTCCATTAAAGAATTTATGTCCGTTTAATGCGAAATCAGCAACATATTTTCCCATTTCAAAGGCCAATACCGCGATTGATAATCGGGAAAGCCTTTTCTAGCATTTCTGTTTGTGCAGAACCTAGTGCTAAGCAGTTTACAGCAATTTGATTTTCTGCAAATTCTATGGCTAGGCATTCTGTGAGAGTATGTAGCGCTGCTTTACTCGCCGAATAGGCTGCAAGTCCCGGAAATTTAACACTACCTTGAAATCCACCCATACTTCCTATGTTTAGAATATGGCTTTTTGGGGGCATTAGCGGACTCAAATACTGAATCATTTTAATGTGCCCTAGCAAGTTATTTTGAAGCATTTCGGCAAAATCAAGTTGCGTACTTTGCATAAATGATTTATTAATTAGTGATCCAGCATTGTTTATCAATACATCTACCGAGCCTAATCGTTCTTTTACATATGGGACAAGCGCATTTTCATAATCATCGTGTGCAATATCAAATTTAGCGGTATAAAGGGTGCAATCTGGATTTATAGCCAATGCAATTTCTTTGAGTTTGCCCAATTTTTCTTCAGATCGTGCAAGTGCGATAATTTGATTATTTGGGTTATTTATTAGTTCAATAACTGCTTCAAAACCCACGCCACTGCTTGCTCCGTTAATTACGATATTCATTTTATTGTATGTTAAGTGCTGGTTTTGAACTATTTATTAGCTTAAAACCATTATATATAAGTTTGCTTAATTCCTCTTGATTAGAAGCTTTCATCTCCAAGTCTATACGAATTTCTTTGGTTAGTGCTGATTGTGGCTCTTTCATCTCCAAATTTTCTAAGATTTCCATTCCGCACAGCCAATCTTCGCGATAGTTTTGCTTTAAATCCGACCAAATATCGTTTAATTTTTCAAATTCGCTTTCTGTTTCGCGACAGTTTCTTACCTCTTGAAACAAGTGATGATAGTGTTTTGTTTTTTCATCATATTCCGTTTTTTGTCTCGTAGAACTCGCTTTTGGAGCAATTTCCTCATATGCAGCTTTGTCGGCTGCACCACAAAAAACCGACACAATTTTTTCACCTACTGCCATATCGAATGATCCCCAAGAAGGATCGAAAAGCACACTTCTCCTCCAGAACCTTTTACGCTACAATCTTCAAAACTGATCAGAATAATTTTGGAATCACGCCTTTCATGCGATTTAACTATTCCTTCAAGAATAATACCACTGTTAAACTCTAAAACAACTTTATTGCCCTGTACTATTCCTAAATCTTTTAGTTCCTGATCATTTGCATCCTCCAGTGCCTTATTTAGGTTTTTTATCCTCCCAACTGGGGATGAAAACCATGGCTATGGGTCTTTTTGCCATGACCGCGAATTTGTTTATCCCTGTATGAGAGTGCTGTGACTATTAGTTTTTAAGTAATGAAGTTCATCGTCTGCCCCCATAGCCATATCGCTAAAAATACCACTAACTTGCAATCCAGAGCTATAAACTGCAGTGCAAACGTTTTTACATTCAATGGCTTTTAAAATACTTTCAGAACCTCCGCGTCTAAATGCCATAGTATCAGCAAATTCCTCGAGCACATCAATTAGGTTTTGAAAATTTGGTGTTACAAATAATTGTGGCTGTGGTTGGTTGATGTCAAATGGATATTTACCAGCATCAGCTGTATACCAATGCTTAACACTTTGGGATCCATACAACTTTTACTTTCACCGATAGAAGAAAGTAATCCAGCACCGTATATTTTAGGTTCTTCTAAAGTGCCAATTAATCCGTACTCTACAGTCCACCAGTGCAAACGACTCAATAATGCCATTTCCGATGGTTCTCCCATGTTTTTTTTTGGCAAAAACTGATTCTTTTTTCTGCTTTTCGTAATTCGGCAGGATCTGGATTATGCATTTCCTTCAAAATGGAAAGCTCGCGAATGGCTTCATAAAGCTCAAAATCTTTAGATGAGTACATCGCTTTGGCGCCAATAGCTCCAAAATAACTTAAATATTGGTGATAATCAGGGTCTGCAATAATGGGTGCATGGCCCGCCGATTCATGAATGATATCAGGTGCTGGAGTGTATTCAATATGATGTAATTGGCGGATATCTGCTGCAATAACCAATACCCGATATGATTGATATTCCATAAATGCAGCTGGTGGAATAAATCCATCAACCGTAACTGCACCCCAGCCAATTTTTTGGAGGGCATCGTTCATTTCCTGTAAATCAGGAATTTTCTCTACGCTAAGGCCTGCAGCGGCTAAACCAGGAATGTAAGGATAATAGGCAATATCCTTTAAATAATGATGGTTCTGACGCATCACATAGCGCCAAATAGCATGGTCGAGCGGTGTATAATGTTCATAATGTTGCTCAACAATAAATTGCTTTAAATGCTCGGGTAAATTCCTTACCTGAGGATTATTGAAATCATTAAATGCGATCATTATAATTGGTTTTGCAAGAATTGCTCATATAAAGTTAAGGTTTTTTTGTGCTGAATGTTTTATTGAATGGTCTGTTTTTTGTAAAAAGGGTGTCGCTATTTTTGTACTTTTGCATCAGATATGAATAAAAAGAAGCGTATTCTTGTTACTGGCGCTGCCGGTTTTATAGGTAGCAACCTCACTCGCAGTTTATTAAACAAAGGAAATGTTCAAGTTATTGGTCTTGATAATTCGATAATTTTTATGCTCGTGAGCAGAAAGAAAAAAATATGTCTTCATTCATTTCCGATGAAAATTTCAGCTTTTTTGAAGGTGATATTCGTATATGGATGATCTTCTTGCGCTTCCAGAATTAGATGTAATCGTTCATCTTGCGGCAAAAGCAGGGGTGAGGCCCAGTATTCTTAATCCCGTGCTGTATCAAGAAGTGAATGTAGCGGGAACGCAAAATTTATTAGAGTTTGCACGTCAAAAGGACATAAAACAATTTGTTTTTTCTTCTTCTAGTAGTGTTTATGGGATAAATGAGAATGTTCCTTGGACTGAGGAAGAAAAGCTGCTTCCGATTAGTCCCTATGCTTCTACCAAACTTTCATGTGAGATGCTCGGACATGTTTATAGTCATTTATACGGTATTCGTTTTTTGGCTCTGCGTTTCTTTACAGTTTATGGTCCGGCCCAACGCCAGATTTAGCCATTCATAAATTCTTCAATTCGATTTTAAAGGCTAAAGCAATTCCAGTTTATGGGGATGGCTCAACGAGTAGAGATTATACTTTTGTGGGAGATACTATTCAAGGAATTGAAGCAGCGATAGAATACAAAGATACTGATTTTGAAATAATTAATCTTGGAAACCGCCAAACGGTGACGCTTTCACAGCTGATTGAATCCGTTGAAAATGTTTGTGGGAAAAAAGCAATCATCGACCGTCAGCCAGAACAGGCTGGCGATGTACCTCAAACTTATGCCAATATCGCTAAAGCACAAAAGCTTTTGAATTATAATCCTCAAACTAGCCTTGAAACGGGTTTAAAGCTTTTTATAAGTGGTATTTGGATAATGAGACAGGTATTTGATTGCTTAATTTTAATTATTATTTGATTTTTTGCTTTTATTTTCAAGAGTTTTCAGGTTGTCTAAGAAATTCTTTTCTGCATCACTAAGTGTTTTTTGTTGATATTTTTTGTATTCTTTAGTAGCTTTATCAATAGCCTGACTATGACTTATTTTTCCTGCTCCATCTAAAATATTTTCCCCACTCATGCTAAGAATTCTATCTAAGTGCTTTGACCAATCATCCATTGTCATAGCTTGTTCTCTCTCAGCTTGCCGTTCGGCAAAGTCTAAATAACCTGATACAATTTGTCCTAAAGCACGAAGTTCTTTTTCATCTAAATAGTTTTTTGCAATGATAACATCTTTTAAATATGGTCGCTTACCTTGAAAAGTTGATAATCCCATAAATTCCTTTTCAGCATCAACTCGATTAAAAATTACCTCAGCAGCAGTATTGCCATGTACAGCAAAATGTATCTTATTTTGAACTTTTGGAAAAAGTCTAATGAAACAGTGGCTTTAGGGTCATAATCGATACTAGTAGCATAGATATCTAATACTTGTCGGTAAAATACTTTTTCTGATGCTCGAATGTCTCGAATTTTTGTAAAAGTTCTTTCCAATAACTACCGCCACCAAGGTCTTTTAATCGCTCATCATCAATAATAAATCCTTTTCGGATATATTCATTTAACGCTTTGTGGCCCATTGCCGAAATTGTGTACCTCGTAGTGATCTTACACGATATCCTACCGAAATAATAACATCAAGGCTGTACAGTTTTACAGTTACCTCTTGTGTTTTTCCTTTCATGGCGCCATGCTTAGTGGTATGTTGGAAATTCCGACATGCCACTTCTTCCTCTAATTCACCTTCCTTGAAAATATTGCCAATGTGTTCAGTAATTGTACTTCTAGCTTTGCCAAATAAAGAGGCCATTTGTTCCTGACTGAGCCAAACTGTTTCATTCTCAAATCGTACATCTATAGAAACTTGATCGTCATCCGTCTTAAAAATGATAAAAGACGAATTGTTCTCCGAGTTATTATTCTTTGACATCCTTATTGTTTTTTGAGAATTAAGAATCTTGATTTTTTTCTTTTCGAAAATAAAATGATGGAAAAATATTTTTCGACTTAAAACTAAAAATGAATTTAAATATTTTTTAAGATAAGTTTTATTCTACAAATTTTCATTGGTGATTTAAAAATTTATATTGAACTTATTTTTTATATTTGCGTGAACAAAAGATTTAGTTTGATTCCTCTTCATCGATCTGCTTCAAATCCACTTTATTGACTCCAATTTCTTTGGGATTAAAAACGAAATACATTCCGCTAAGGGATAAAAGTGCTGATATACAGTAGAATAACAAACTCACTATCACTGCCAAATGTTGATCCATTTGGAAATATTGGGCTCCATAGACAAAAACAAGCTCTCTAGCACCTAATCCTCCCACAGTAAATGGAAATACTGCTACGAGTGAAGAAGCCAAAAACATAAATAGATAGGGTGAGAATTTTCCATCATAATTTAGGGCAAAAAGGAGTAAAATGACAGAAATTACCTGCATCGACTGCACTAAAAGTGCTTTTCCATGCGCTAAAATAAATTGATTGCTGTAATCAGCAAAGAATTTTCTCATTACCACATAATACAGTATGGTACCACATGCAACTACTACAATCGGAACCCAATTAGGAATTCCCAGATTGGGAATAAAAATCACAAGCATGGAAATAATAAAGCCTAAGGCCCATAATCCGCTTAAACGATCGAAAAAGATAGCTTGAAAAAGTCTTCTACCTTTAATTTCAAATTTTTTGCGGAGCAAGAATATTTTATAGCCATCTCCACCAATTCCTCCCGGCAAAAAAAGAGGTGTAAAACATTCCCAAAGATATATTTTGAAATTAAAAATTGGAGAAATGTGGAGTCCGATGCCTTAAAAAATGTATTTAAACGCGATGAAGCCACAATTTGTGAAAAAACAAAGGCCATAAATGCCAATACCAGGAAAATTGGATTTGAATTATTAAATGCCTCTTTTAAATCACTGAACTCAACTTTTTTAGAAACCAAGTATAGCGATAATCCTGTGATTGAAATTTTTAACAGGAGTTTAACGATGTTCCAGATCTTCTTTTTGTCCATTAAATATTCGTCTTATCTGGTAAGTTTTTCTATTTGTGCCCTCAAAATAAGTGCGCACATTAATTTCCGCTAGAATACCAAAAGTTATTAATTGTATCCCTCCTAAAAGGAAAATTAGTCCCAAAATCAGGATTGGTTTACCCCAAATATCCTGTCCCATGAGCTTTAATATCAATAAATAGGTATTGATTAAAATACCTAAGCCTAAAGCTATAAAGCCTAGACTTCCGAATAGGTGCATCGGTTTTTGAATGTACTTTCGGAAGAAAACCATGGTAATTAAATCGGCCATTACCTTGAATGTACGATTTAGTCCGTATTTGGATGTTCCATGAATACGTGCATGATGTTTAACATCCACCTGAGTGATGCTGGCTCCTTGTAATTTTGCTAAAACTGGAATAAAACGGTGTAATTCTCCATAAATTCCTAAGTCCTCAGCAATTTCACGTTTAAACACTTTAAGTGTACAGCCATAATCTTTAATATAAACACCTGTCATTCTGCGGATTATCGCGTTTGCTATTTTTGATGGTATTTTCCTTAAAAACATTCCATCTTGACGATTTGCACGATTACCTGCAACAACATCCCAATCCTCATCTTTCATTTTTTGAAGCATGAAAGGAATGTCGGATGGGTCATTTTGTAAGTCGCCATCAATCAATGCAATATAAGTTCCTGTTGCATTGTCTATTCCCGCTGTCATCGCAGTACTTTGTCCGTAGTTTTTGCGTAATTCAACCAATTTAACTCGCTCATTAGCATGTTCACGAATTTGCTTTTGGGTGCCATCTGTTGAACCATCGTCAACAAAAATTACTTCATAATCAATGTTATTTAGAGCTTCTTGAATAGCTCCAATTAGCGGGATAATGTTATCGCGTTCATTGAGAACGGTAATGACTACAGAGAGTTCTCTCATTTTATTTGGAACAGTTTGAGGTTTTGATACGACTTTATCAAAATCGCATCCGGATTTTTTAAATCTCGGTCAAAGGTAAAATAATAACCTGGCTTAGCATCGTTTTCGGTAAATTTCACCTGCTTCATTCTTGTTTTTTGTATATAAAAAATTAAACGATCATGAAGGGAATATCCAATTCTTCAGGATGATATTGGTAAAAATAAAAGGGCTCTTTTCCTACAATATTGCCCATTTCTATCGCTGCAGCACGGAAATAAGTGTTTTCTGTATTATGATATCGATAGGGGAGAACAAGCCAACTGAAAGCCAATCTTATCACTAATAAAAGTCCGATAAACGCAATTATCTTAGATTTTTTTAATTTCCAAATGAGGTAAGTAAATAAACTACTCAATAGAAATATAATAATAATTTTATTATTTAATTGTGGGATAATGTCCTGTAAATTAAACCAATAAGCTCCTGGTAATGCAATACATGCCAATATGCCTAAAAAGAGTATGATTTTATTAAAAATATCATTGATTTTAGGAAAATCATCACGATAAGTATAATACGCATGACTCCACAAAATAAAAAGGAGTGGATAAAGCATCAATAAATATCTAGGCCTTGTAAGTGGAGAAAGCCAATAAACCCAAATATTTGCGAGAAAAACTAAAGTAATAAATATTAAAAAAGGATTTTGTCTTATTCCTTTAATGAAGCCTTTGTGAAAGCAAAAAAGTAAGAATAAACTTGCTGGAAATAAATGTCCAATATGCTCAAAGGAAATTTAATTACATGAATTAAGCTTTGAATAAATCCAAATTCTGTTGCTGTTCTCTTACTACTTTGATCCCAAATGGTACTTAGATAGCCATCTAAATTTGGATTAAATTGGTAGTAGTTCAAAAAATATGCACCAATAATTAATAAGCAAATTATCCCACTGAGTATATGTTGCCATGAAAATAATTTTTTAAAGTTTTTAGTGTAGGTAAGGATTACTATGAGTGTAAATCCTTGAAAAACTATGGATGGAAGGCCTTTTGCTAAAAACGTTAATGCAGTAATTACATAAGACACAAAAAATAAAAGAAACCATTTTTTCTGTTGAAGGAAGAAAAAAATCAACATGAAAGAGCAAAACGTTAGCCAAGAATAGAAAATATCAATATGGCCTAACATAGAGTCGTAGATTAGCATACGACCATTTACTAAAAATAAGATCGAACTTAATGCTGCAATACGTTTATCCTTCAAAAAATGTGCTACAGCATAATAATACTTATAGCAAATAAAAACATAGGAATTATTGCAGGCAAGCGAGTAACAAATTCTGAATAATTACCTGTCAGCAAGTAAAAGCCTGCAAGTATCCAATTATATAGAGGGGGTTTATTATAGTAATATTCAGCACCGATAGTTGGAACTGAAAAATTATTGCTTAGAATCATTTCAAGTGCCACGTTGGCGCGTGTTGGTTCATCTGCAAATAGGGGCAAAAGCCCAAGATTGATTAAGAATGGAGCTATTGATAGAATTATGAGAAGAATAAATACCTTTCCTGGATATTTGTCAAGAAAATCTTCTAATTTTTGGATCATCAAGGCAAAGATATAAAAGCAAAATAGAGATTTGAACCTTTTGCTTTCTCTTTTATCAAGAACTAATAAGAATTATTGACCTCAGTTTGAATTGTTGAGCTTATGAAATTTGATATTGCTAATTCTTGGTCTAAGAAATTCGATTTATAATTTTGTACCGGACCGCTAATAAAAAGGCAAGTTTTACCTTTTATGGTATTGATAATAGTGCTTGTTAATTCTTGGGTAAAGCGGGGCAACCATGACTTCTTCCTAATCTTCCCGTTTTATTTACGAATTCTTGGCTCACGTAATCAGCACCGTGAACCACCACTGCGCGATCCCTTGCATTGCTATTAAATCCCTTATCTAATCCATCCAAACGCATGGATAATCCGTGCTTACCGAAATAGGTTTCACTTGTAAGATAAAATCCAAGGCTACTTTGATGGGAATTTGGCCGGTCAGAAAAATTGGTAGCTAAATCTAATCCACTGCCTTGTCCATGTGCGACTAAAGTGTTAAAAAGAAGCTTACTATTTTTTAATCGATAATCCACAGTCGCTTCTGACTACTTTTTTTGCTAAAATCAATGATTGTGATTATGGCCTTCTCAGCAGACAACATTTGTGTTTTTTTGAGATTATAATATCCAATTAAAGCTTTTTTGAATAATTCTTGATCTAAACCACTATCTGCGAGTTGCGCTTGATTATAAATAGATGTGCTATGCTTTACAAATAAATCTAAATTTCTGTTTGAATTTGGATCTACATTATTTGAATTATGATTATTTAAAAGAGTGTGAAATGGTGTATTATTTGCTGAAACCCATGTACTTATTGGGAATGTTAAAGCGGAAAATAGTACTGTTATAGCTAATAAAGATTGTTTTTTCATAAAATGATGTAATCAACGCAGAAAGAATAACGTGCACTTTTGCAATTATTGCTTAACAGGTTTTTACGTTTGAAATGTTCTTTAAGATACAAATAAAAAACTTGATTTCATAATCGTAACCCCATTTTTGGTTTGATTGTATCCTATTTTGATACAATTCTGCAATTTTTCATTGTTGATTTAAGCTAATAATTGCCTTTAGCTTACTTACATTACCAGACGATTTTTTTTTGCAGATTTAAGGGATTTACGCAGAATTGATCTCGTAAAGACGCAAAATGTTTATCTTAATCAATAGCGTTTTAATGTTTGTAGGGACAGGTTGCGACCTGTCCTCTCACATAATATTTTATAATAAAACGGACAGGTTGTAACCTGTCCTATAACACAATATTTCGCATTGAAAATTAAAAAAGGACAGGTTGCGACCTGTCCCTACGCATAGAATTCTAAATATTTATATTGGATAAAAGGATCCTTTGGTCGGTGTTTTCCGTACCAACCATCCAATTAACCTATGACAATAAATTCTTCCAGCTAACTAATTTTCCAATTATTGTCTCAAGATCTGTAGCATTTACGCGTTCTTGCTCCATGCTATCTCTATGACGAATCGTTACCGTATTGTCTTCTAATGTTTGATGATCAACAGTAATACAAATTGGTGTTCCAATCGCATCTTGCCTGCGATATCTCTTACCAATAGAATCTTTCTCATCATACTGTAAGTTGAAGTCCAGTTTCAAAAGATCCATAATTTCTCTTGCTTTTTCTGGTAAACCATCTTTTTTAGTTAGAGGGAATACCGCAGCTTTTACTGGCGCTAAGCATGGATGCAAGTGTAATACTGTTCTCGAATCTTGCTTTTCTTCAGTACTTAAATCTTGCTCCTCATAAGCATTACAAAGCGTTAAAAGGAACATTCTGTCTAAACCGATAGATGTTTCAATTACATAAGGGACATAATTTTTATTCTCAACAGTATCGAAATATTGAAGTTTCTTGTTGCGAATTTCTCATGCTGACTTAAATCAAAATCCGTTCTACTATGAATTCCTTCTACCTCTTTAAATCCAAAAGGAAATTCGAACTCGATATCCACAGCTGCATTGGCATAATGAGCTAATTTAACATGATCGTGGAAACGATATTTATCTTCCGGCGTACCGATAGCTAAATGCCATTTTAAACGCGATTCTTTCCAATGATTATACCATTCCATTTCTGTTCCTGGTTTCACAAAGAATTGCATTTCCATCTGCTCAAATTCACGCATACGCATGATAAACTGACGAGCAATTACCTCATTTCTGAAAGCTTTACCAATCTGTGCTATCCCAAAAGGAATACGCATTCTTCCTGATTTTTGAACATTCAAGAAATTGACAAATATACCTTGGGCGGTCTCGGGACGAAGATAAACTTCATCAGAACCTTCTGCCATGGCACCCATTTGGGTAGAAAACATTAAATTGAATTGCCTTACGTCTGTCCAATTTCTTGTTCCAGAAACAGGGCAAACAATTTCATGTTGCTCGATTAATTCTTTTAAAGCAGGTAAATTGTCAGCCTCAAGCGCTTGATACATCGCATTTTGCAATTCTTGAGCCTTTTCCGTTTTACCGTCTTTGATATAACGTGCTATCTTGTCTTCTAAAAGATTATCTGCGCGATAACGCTTCTTAGAATCCTTATTATCAATCATTGGATCTGCGAAACCATCTACGTGTCCGCTGGCCTTCCAAATTTTTGGATGCATAAAAATGGCAGAGTCGATACCAACGATATTCTCGTTCATTTGTACCATACTCTTCCACCAATAGGTCTTAATATTGTTTTTTAACTCTGATCCAAGCTGTCCGTAATCATATACAGCACTTAAACCATCATATATTTCACTTGATTGGAATACAAAACCATATTCCTTTGTGTGGGAAACTACATTCTTGAAAAGTTCGTCGTTGTTTTTGCTCATAACATTGCAAAAATAGTATAAGAAATTAATTTTATGGGATATTTTTAATTCTAAGCGCTTCGTCTCTGTTTTTTATCCATGTTTTTAATAATATAATCAATTTTCTTGAAATTTCAAAATGGTCTAAAAATCGATTATTATTAATTATTAACTTTGCCCAATGAGCATTGAAGTAAAAGATCTTTCTAAAAGCTATGGCACTCAAAAGGCAATTGATGGAATTTCATTTCAGGCTTCTCCTGGTAGTGTTTTAGGCTTTTTAGGCCCCAATGGAGCTGGGAAGTCTACCACCATGAAGATCTTAACTTGCTTTATTCCTCAAACTTCGGGTACTGCTCATGTTTGTGGTTATGATGTGAGTACACATTCGATGGAAGTACGCGCAAACATTGGATATCTTCCAGAGCATAATCCGCTTTACCTCGACATGTATGTTCGTGAAGCACTCGCTTTTGTTGGTGCTATTCATAAATTCAAGCAAGCTGATAAACGTATTGATGAGGTTATTGAACTTTGCGGATTGGGAGATGAGCAAAATAAGAAGTTAGGAGCACTTTCTAAAGGTTACAGACAGCGTGTGGGATTAGCTCAAGCGATTTTTGCGGATCCTAAAGTTTTAATATTGGATGAGCCTACATCTGGACTAGATCCCAATCAGGTGATTAGTATTAGGACTTTAATTAAAGATTTAGCCAAGACTAAAACCGTAATTTTATCTACTCATATTATGCAAGAAGTTGAAGCAATATGTGAGCAGGTAATTATAATTAATCAAGGAAAAATAGTAGCCGATGATCAATTATCTGGATTAAGAAAAAATCATAAAACCAAAGCCTTGAGGATATATTTATAAAGCTTACAGCCTCAGTAAAATCTTAATATACACAATTTAAACGAATTTTACAAATAAATTAATCATAAGTGATCAGTATATTTTTCAAAGAATTAAGCGTTTTCTTCACCTCATTAGTCGCCTACATGACTATGGCAGCATTCCTGCTGGTAACAGGCTTATTTCTATGGGTGTTTCCTGAATCGAGTATTCTGGATTATGGTTATGCCGGATTAGACAGTTTTTTCAATATCGCACCCTATCTGTTTATTTTTTTAATTCCTGCAATCAGCATGCGCTCAATTGCTGAGGAAAAGAAAGATGGAACATTTGAGCTTTTAGCAACACGACCATTAAGCGATTGGGATATTGTATTAGGAAAATTTGGAGCATGTTTAGTAATCGTGATTATTACCCTTGTGCCTACACTAGTTTATTATTTCAGTGTGTATCAATTAGGAATTACCAAGGGTAATATCGATACGGGTGCAGTAATTGGTTCATACATTGGTTTAATATTATTGGCCTCCGCATTCACAGCTATCGGTTTGTTTTGCTCCTCTCTTGGAAAAAATCAAATCATTGCATTTACTTTAGCAGTGGTGCTGAGTTATTTTTCATTCAGTGGTTTTGATTCTATAAGTTCTATAATTTCATTACAGGGAATTGCTAGTGTTCTGACGGCTTTTGGCATTAACGAGCACTATCAGTCGATCAGTAGGGAGTTTTAGATACTCGTGATCTTATTTATTTTTTGAGCTTTTCTGCTCTGTTTTTAGTGTTAACCAAAACTAAATTGGGGAGTAGAAAATGGTAAATCAAAGGAAAAAAGATTTGCGAAATCTTACGGTTTTTATCGGAGTAGTTTTCTGCTGAATGTGCTAGCATCCGAATTTTTTACACGTTTTGATTTTACTGCTGAGAAACGTTATACTCTTTCGCCAATTACCAAAAACATTTTAAAGGACTTACAAGAGCCTGTTCAGATAACAGTTTATTTGGAAGGTGATTTTCCTGCAGGCTTTAAGCGTTTGAGGAATTCTACCGAAGATCTTTTGCGCGATTTTGATTCTTATGCGGGTAAAAACCTTCAATTTGACTTTGTAATACCACTTTCTGGTGATCAAAAATCCCAAGAGGAAGCTTACCAGCTTCTACTGGAGAAAGGAATTGAACCAACCCAACTTAGTGTTAAAACTGAAGATGGGATGTCCCAAAAGCTAATTATCCAATTGCTTTAATAACTTACAAAGGTTTACAAACACCTGTAAAATTACTACAAACCAAAGCTGGTGTTAGTCCCGAGGAAGTTTTAAATAATTCTATTCAAAATCTTGAATATGCCTTTGCAAGTGCAATTAAAAGGTTAATCTCGGGTAATTCTATCCGAATTGGTTTACTGAGGGCCATGGAGAATTAAATGATTTACAGCTAAATGATGCGATACAATCTCTTTCTGATACCTATGAAGTAGGAAGGGTAGATCTGCAAAGTATTCCTTTTGAGGGATTAGATAAACTGAAAGTTTTAGTCATTGCAAAGCCTGAAACAGCCTTTTCGGAAGCTGAAAAGTATAAAATTGATTATTTTGTAATGAATGGCGGACGTATAATTTGGTCTTTAGATCAGGTTAGTGCCGATTTAGATAGCTTGAGTGGCTCGTCAGAGCAATTAGCTTTTCCTAAAAAACTTGATTTGGATGATATTCTATTCAAATATGGTGTTCGCTTAAACTATGATTTAATTGCCGATATGAATGCAGCTCAAATTCCTTTAAATGTGGGTGAGCTTGGCGGACAATCACAAATTCAGTTATTGCCATGGTTGTTTTACCCGATATTTGTTCCGTTTCTAATCACCCAATTGTTAAAAATTTGGATGGATAAAATCCGAATTTCCAAGCAGCATTGATTTAATTTCTGTTAAAGATGTGCGTGCTGAGGTTATTCTTGCTTCATCACCATTTAGTAAGAATGTAAAAACACCTACTATGCTTTCATTGCAAATGGTTGAGCAAGAACCAGATCCGGCACAGTTTCAAAGTGTGCCAATGCCTGTAGGTGTGCTTTTGGAAGGTCAGTTCCCGTCAAACTTTAAAAATAGGCCTGTACCCGAGGGAATTACTAGTGCTGTTAAAATTCCAGAAAAGGGGAAACCAGCAAAAATGATTGTACTTTCGGATGGTGATTTATTTAAAAATCAAATTAATAAAAGTGATGGTTCGCCTTATCCCTTAGGATTTGATAGGTATACGCCAGAACAGCAATATGCTAATAAAAGCTTCTTACTTAACTCGGTTGATTATCTCGTGGATGATTCCGGAATTATTGGTTTAAGAAACAAAGAGGTGAAATTAAGATTGCTTGATCGAGCAAAAATTCGTCAAGAAAAAACTTTTTGGCAGTTAATTAATATCGTTTTACCATTATTTGTTATAATTTTAGCGGGTATTTTTCAATATTACTATAGGATTAGAAAGTATACGCGTTAAATTGTTTATTTTTGACTTTTAAAAACTCACAATCTTTATTTTAGAGGTGAATTTCGCTGTTTAGGGAGACCTAAATTGATTTTATTATTGTTTTTTCAGATATTTGAATATGAGATTTATAGTTTCAACTTCACATTATTA
The DNA here is from genome assembly GCA_013167095.2 of Daphnia sinensis. NCBI lineage: Eukaryota > Metazoa > Arthropoda > Branchiopoda > Diplostraca > Daphniidae > Daphnia > Daphnia sinensis. The sequence goes on along the minus strand of WJBH02000199.1, from coordinate 143,295 downwards.
AAGCAGCTACAGGCTGTAAATGGTGCTTCGAGCAGCAGTACGGTATTGCCAATCCTTGAAAATTCTTGTTTGAGATAAAGGATGGGGTACTTACAGTTTCTGCTACCGATTTGCAGACCAGCATGACAACCTCCCTTGCTGTTGAGTCAAAAGAAGATGGAAAGGTGGCTATACCATCCAAAATTCTTCTGGAAACATTAAAAACTTTACCTGATCAGCCCATTTCTTTCTCTGTAGATGATAAAACATTTGCAATTGAAATTAATGCAGGTGATGGAAAATATAAGCTAAGTGGTGAGAATGGAGAGGATTTCCCTAAAATTCCTGTAGTTGAAAATCCATCTTCAGTGGCAATGCCTGCATCCGTTTTATCTGAAGCCATAAACAAAACTATTTTTGCTGTTAGTAATGATGAATTACGTCCTGCAATGACCGGTGTTTACTGCCAGTTAAGTCCGCAGCACATTACTTTCGTTGCAACAGATGCACATAAATTGGTGAGATACCGTCGTTTAGATACTAAATCTGAATCTCCAGCTAATTTTATTTTACCTAAAAAAGCCTTGACTTTATTAAAGGCATCACTTCCTTCAGATGATGTTAGTGTTGCTGTTGAATACAATAGTACTAGCGCATTTTTTAGATTTGGTAATATAAATCTAATTTGTAGACTTATTGATGAGCGTTACCCTGATTATGAGGCGGTAATTCCTACAAATAATCCTAATAAATTAGTGCTTGATAGAGCATTGTTCTTAAATTGTCTTCGTCGTGTGGTGATTTTTGCAAACAAAACAACTCATCAAGTGAGATTAAAAATTACGGGCAGTGAGTTAAATATTTCGTCTGAGGATGTTGATTTCTCAAATGAAGCACATGAGCGTTTAACTTGTCAGTATGAAGGAGAAGATATGGAAATTGGCTTTAATGCTAAATTCTTAATCGAAATGTTAAATAACCTTAGCGGTGAAGAAGTTTTGCTTGAAATGAGTAGTCCTAACCGTGCAGGTTTATTAATGCCACAAACTCACGATGATGCAGAAGATGTATTGATGTTAGTGATGCCTGTGATGCTTAATAATTATGCCTAAAAATTAACCAATTATATTCTGAAAATAGCCCAGATAATATTTGGGCTATTTTTTTTTAACTTCCTTTCAGTTTAAAAATTTTCTCTCCCAATAATAACTTAAATCATTTATTTGTATTTATAATAGAATTTTAAGGTCTTTCCTTCCATTTTTCTATTTTTGCAGCATATTTAACCCTCAAATGGAATTAATACAACAACTTTTAGATTTCATACTTCATATTGATAAGCATCTAATTGAAATTGTTCGCGACTATCGTACTTGGACATATTTAATTCTGTTTTTAATAATATTTGCTGAAACAGGCTTAGTTGTTACTCCCTTTTTACCCGGCGATTCTCTTTTATTCGCTGCTGGTGCGATTATTGCTAATCCGGATAGTGGATTAAATATTTTTTTAATGAGCATTTTACTAATCATTGCAGCAATTACTGGAGATTTGGTCAATTATCATATTGGTAAATAGTGGGACCTTTAGCTTTTAGTGGGAAGTATAAATTACTTAAAAAGGAATATTTAGATAAAACTCAGGCTTTTTACGATAAACATGGTGGTAAAACCATTATTTATGCCCGTTTCGTCCCGATTATTAGAACTTTCGCTCCATTTGTAGCAGGAATTGGAACCATGAGCTATTCTAAATTTGCACTTTTTAATGTGTCTGGTGCCATTTTTTGGGTGCTTTCTTTTTTATTTATTGGTTACTTTTTTGGAGGACTCCCAGTTATCAAGAATAATTTCACCTATGTCATTTTTGGCATAATTATTCTTTCTATACTTCCGCCAATTATTGAGATAATCAAAGAGAAGTATAAATCTAAGGACTAATTCTTAGAAATTCATTTTTGCCTCCTTAAATGCATTCATTTAACAGGAGTTTTTAACCCTTTTTTTAATTAAAACTTTGGAAATACTAAGTAATATCATTGATTCTTTATTAAATATTGATAAGTATCTCGTTCAAATTGTAAGTGATTATAGAACATGGACTTATCTAATTATTTTTCTAATAATTTTTGCGGAGACAGGTTTTGTGGTAACTCCATTTTTACCGGGAGATTCACTTTTATTTGCAGTGGGTGCCTTAATTGCTAAAGGAGATACGGGCTTAAATATTTATTTGATGGGCCTTTGCTAATTGTGGCAGGTATTTGGGAAATACTGTTAATTATTTTTTTAGGTAGTTATTTAGGCCCTAAAGTATTTAAACCGGGAAATCGTATTTTAAAAGTTGAATATTATCATAAAACAAAAGATTATTTCAACAAAAAAGGTGGTAATATGCTGATATTCAGTCGTTTTATGCCTATTTTCAGAACTTTGCGCCTTTTGTTGCCGGTATTGGTAAAATGAACTTTGGCACTTTACTTATTATAATGTTGTTGGAGCTTTAGCTTGGATTATTAGTTTCTTAGGTATTGGATTCGTTTTCGGGAATATCCCAATCATTAAAAATAATTTCACTTATGTGATGCTGGTAATTATAGTTTTGACCCTATTACCAGCCGTTATTGCAGGAGTAAAGGCAAGAAAATCAATAGGAGAGGAGAATTCTTAGTTTCTTCTCTGCCTATAATTTTACCTTTTTGATAGAGTTCTTGAACTTTGTTGTTTTCGTTTTTCTTCGGCACTTAGCTCACTTGATTTAAAATCTTTCAGTGGAGGCTGTCCCGCATCTACCAAGCACTGTACCAAAACTTGCAGTCATTAAGATGGAAGCACGCATTCGCTTTTCTACCATTTTATTCATTGCTTTATGATAAGCTGCAGAAAATGCTTCCGAATATTGCCTTTCTACCCGTCCATTACGCTCACTATAGCTAAATTTGCGGTCTGAGCGCATTTTTTTACTTAACTGTGCTTCTAAAATTAATACAGAGTCGAGGTAAAAATGTGAGCCCTCAACTATTTCCCATGCGCTAATTAATGGTTTATCAATGTATTGCGCTCTACCCACTATAAAGTTGTATTCACTTGAAAATAATTCGGGCAGCCTGCTTTCCCAAAACCCATGTATACCTGTTTGGCCACTTAGCTGACCATTATAGTTTTCTGTAGTATGTAAAGGCACATGTGCATCCGAAATATAATGCCCCAGGTCTGCTGATGCTCTTAAAATGCGGATCGAATCCCGTAATTGAAATGCCTTAACTAAGGAATAATAAGTCCTCTCAATCTGCCAAGGAACAATCCCATTTTCTTGTAAAGTCTTTGCGCCAAATTTAGCCTCCGCATCTTTCCATTTTCTGGGTATGCTATCGAAGGGTTTTTTACCGTAGCGGTCGGCATCAATAAAATGCCGTGGTGCCTCTGCAGTATCTGCATAACGACGTTTATCAGGATCAACCGCATGTTCAGTAATAAATGAAATGTTATTCTTATAAAATCGCATCATATCAGAAGGTAAAGTAAAAACAGCCAACTTATTAATCTTCTGATGTGCGAAAAAGCCCCAAGAACTAAATAGGAGTCCGATTAAAATGAAGAATGTACTCAATAATGCCTTTTTCATGAATCTCAATAAAAAAGCAATTTAGAATTACCATAATTGCTCTAGACTTAAATTTATTGAACGGTCGTTTTATTGAGTAAACGGTATTCTTAAAACTCTAAAACATTTTTTTATTAAATATTTGGCGTCTAAAATGTTCTAAATCAGCCATATTTACACTGCTTAAAAATCAAAATCGCTTTTTTTGATTATACTTTGAAAATTGAAATAATCAGCATATATTTGCAGTCCTTAAAAGAAGGACGGAATTATAAGCTTAAGAAATGGCAAATCATAAATCATCGATAAAAAGAATTAGATCAAACGCAGCTAAGCGTTTACGTAATCGCTATCAAGCGAAAACCACTAGATCAGCAATTAAAAGATTACGTTTAACTACTGATAAATCAGAAGCTACACCACTTTTAAGTAAAGTGATCTCTATGTTAGATCGTTTAGCAAAAAAGAACATCATACACAAGAATAAAGCATCTAACAATAAGTCTAAATTGACTAAGCTTGTTAATGGTTTAAAATAATTGTAAATACCGTTTACTAAAAAAGGGATTCCGTTTAATCGGAATCCCTTTTTTATTTTTTGTCATTTCTATACGTTTAGCTCATGACAAACTATGAGCATAAAATAACCATTAAGGCCTGGGCCGAAGAAGACCGTCCGAGAGAGAAACTAGTCCTACAAGGCAGACGAAGCCTCAGCGATGCCGAACTCATCGCCATTTTAATTGGTTCGGGCAGCCGTAATGAAAGTGCGTAGAATTAAGCAAGCGTATTTTACATGCTTGTGAGAACGATTTAAATCAATTAGCTCGTTTAAGTATAGCAGAACTCTCCAAATTTAAAGGCATTGGCGAAGCAAAGGCTATTTCAATTATTGCAGCACTAGAATTAGGCAGGCGAAGAAAGGAAACGCTTAGTCGGGATAAAATTCAAGTATCAACGAGCATCGATGTTTATGAGTCTATTGCCTCCCGTTTTCGTGATCTCAATCATGAAGAATTTTGGATTATCGTTTTAAATCGGGCTAATAAAATTACTTCGAGCCATCTGATTAGTAAAGGCGGACAAGCAGGTACCATTGCTGATCCCAAAATAATTTTTAATACAGCCTCGAAAATCATGCAGCATCGGTAATTTTAGCACATAATCATCCATCAGGAAATCTAAAACCTAGTCAGGCAGATTTAGATTTAACCCGTAAACTACGCTCCGCAGGCAGATTTTTAGATATTCCAGTTCTCGACCACCTCATAATCACTGATCAAGGCTTTCTGAGTTTTGCTGATGAAGGAATTTTGGATTAGATTAAATAAAATATCAATTAAAGCAATAACTGTCTAATTTCCTATCTCAAATATCATATCTCTTTATATCTTTGTTTTTTATCATTTTTAGAACATGAAGATCTCCTATAAGTGGCTGCAGCAATTCATCAATACGAATAAAACTCCAGAAGAATTATCTCTAATATTAACTAATATCGGTTTAGAAGTTGAGAGCCTTGAGAAGGTTCAGTCAATTCCTGGCGGGTTAGAAGGTTTGGTGATAGGTTATGTGAAGGAATGTGTTCAGCATCCAAATGCTGACCGACTAAAAGTTACTAAGGTTGATGTGGGATTAGGAGAAGATCTTCAGATTGTTTGTGGAGCTAATAATGTGGCTGCAGGACAAAAAGTAGTGGTTGCAACAGTCAATACGACCATTTATCCAACTACTGGGGAGCCTTTTAAAATTAATAAATCAAAAATCAGGGGCGAAGTTTCAGAAGGGATGATTTGTGCGGAAGATGAGATAGGACTTGGGCATGATCATGCAGGAATTATTGAATTAGATGCAAATGCTGAAATAGGTTCTGCTGCAAGCACATATTTTAAATTAGAGGATGATTTTGTATTTGAAATAGGACTTACGCCCAACCGTGCGGATGCGGCTTCTCATTTAGGTGTGGCACGTGATTTAGCAGCCTACCTGAATTTAGAAATTTGTATGCCTAATGTGTCGGCTTTTAAAGTTGATAATCAAGACTTAGAAATTGCTGTAGAGCTTAAAGATCAAGATGCTTGTCGTAGATATTCTTCAGTAAGTATCAGTGGTGTAAGCGTAAAAGAATCGCCAGATTGGTTAAAAGATAAATTAAACGCTATTGGTATCAGACCAATCAATAATGTAGTAGATGTAACCAATTTTGTGCTTCATGAATTAGGTCAGCCGCTACACGCATTTGATGCGGATGCAATTGCCGGACAAAAAGTTATTGTTAAAAACCTGCTGAGGGGACACTTTTTACAACTTTAGACGATGTAGAACGTAAATTATCTGCCGATGATTTAATGATTTGCAATGCACAAGAGCCAATGTGTATCGCTGGTGTTTTTGGCGGTAAAAGTTCAGGAGTAAAAATACAACTACTAAAATATTCCTAGAAAGTGCTTGGTTTGATGCGGTTTCGGTGCGCAAGACTTCGAAGCGTCATGGATTGAAGACAGATGCTTCATTTAGGTTTGAGCGAGGTACAGACCCAGAAATGACTGTTATTGCGCTTAAACGTGCTGCAATATTAATTCAGGAGCTAGCAGGGGGGCATATTTCATCCTCAGTGTCTGATATTTATCCAAATCCAGCCAAGGCATTTGATGTAGAGATTTTATATAAAAATGTAAATCGATTAATTGGAAAGGAAATCGCAAAGGAAGAAATTCAATCTACCTTAAAGGGTTTAGGGATCAAAATTGTAAGCCAAGATCAAGAGGGCATGAAATTGGAAGTGCCAGCCTTTAAAGTTGATGTAACACGTGAGGTGGATATTATTGAAGAAATCCTAAGAATTCATGGATATAATAATATTGAAATTCCGACTCAAATTCGTGCGTCTTTAAATACTTCACAAAAACCAGATAAAGAGGTTTTACAAAATCAATGCGCCGATTTATTGACAGCAAACGGTTTTTTTGAGATTTTAAGCAATTCATTAACCAAATTAGCTTATTCATCGCAACCCGATTTAGCGGTTAAGATTTTAAATCCATTAAGCAGCGATTTAGATGTAATGCGTCAAAGTTTATTGTTTTCAGGTTTGGAAGCCATTTCTTATAATCAAAATCGTCGTAATTCGGATTTAAAATTATATGAGTTTGGTAAGGTATATAACCTTGATAATGAGAGTTATAAGGAAAACCAAAAACTTTCAATTTTCTTAACTGGTGCCAAGCATGCTGAGCATTGGGCATCAAAAGCTAATCCTGTTGGTTTCTATAATTTAAAGTCATTAGTGGATTTACTTATTAACAGACTAAATATCAAAGGATTAACATCAATTGAGTCGGCTAATTCTGATTTATCATCCGGAATTTCTTACCGAAAAGGTGAAAAAGTATTGGTTGATTTTGGGACCGTTTCTAAAAAGGCATTAAAGAAATTAGATATCAATGCTGAAGTATTTTACGCTGATTTTGATTGGGATTTAATTGTAAAATCCGTTAGAAATAATAAAATAACTTATACTGAAGTTTCTAAATTCCCTTCTGTTCGTCGTGATTTATCAATGTTATTAAACAAGGAAGTCACTTTTGAGCAGTTGAAGCAGATCGCCTTAAAAACAGATAAAAGTCTATTAAAAGAAGTAAATGTATTCGACGTTTATGTAGGAGATAAGCTTCCAGAAGGTAAAAAATCTTATGCTCTTAGTTTTGTAATTCAAGATGATGAGAAAACATTAACCGATAAACAGATTGAAGCCTTTATGCAGAAATTAATTATTAATTTCGAAAAACAAGTTGGAGCTGAAATAAGAAAATAAAATTTTATCTTTTAAATTAATTTATTTAATATTATATTAATTAATAAACTATAAATACCTCGCAAAAACTATCCAAATGACAGTTGCAGATCAACTAAATAGGGTTATTGATAAAACCAGCAGGCTTGTAGAGCTCTGTTCGGCTTTGCAAGAGGAAAACGATTTATTAAAGCATGAGAATAATCAGTTAAAGCAAAAATTAGATAATCATGCTCAACTAAAAATTGAATTAGAAGAAAAATTAAGAGTTTTAACTCTAGCGCGTTCACTTGAGGGCCTTCAGCCTACTGATTTAGGCCTTAATGAAAAAACTTTTGACATAAAGCAAAAAATTACCGATTTTGTACGCGAAATAGATAAGTGTATTGTATTACTGAAAAAGTAGTAATAGTGAAATAAGCTCAAATGGGAGAAATCTCCATAAAAATAAATATTGCTGATCGCGTTTATCCCTTAAAGGTAAACACGGAAGAGGAGGAAGTGATTAGAAGGGCAGCCAAGATTATTAACGATCGTATAAAAGAATATCAAGAAAATTATGCGGTTCGTGATAAACAGGATTTGTTATCTATGTGCGTTTTGCATTATGCTACGGCTACCTTAAAGGCCGAAAGCAGAGTAATGAATGAGGATGCAGATGTTACAGAGAAGGTTTATCAATTGGATCAACTGCTTACCGACTTTTTTTCAAAGTAATATCGTTCTTTAAAAGAGCATAAAAAATTTGACCCGTTTAATTTTTATTTCACTGATTAAGGCTTAATATTCATTGATCAAAGATTGAATTAAATTTTTTCTTTGAATATGGATTTTTACGGTACAGTAATCTAAAAATTTAACACGTTTTTATACCTAAAATAATTATGAACATAATACAAATAGTAATTTACATATTCATCGGACTTGCTGCAGGGGTAGTTATCGGTCGTTTTTTACTTCGTAGCTTATTCCGCACCCAAGAGGTAAACGCTCAAAATAAAGCCAAAAAAATCCTTAAGGATGCCGAAACCAACGCTGAAATTCTAAGAAAAGATAAGCTTTTAGAGGCTAGAGAGAAGTTTTTACAGATGAAAGCTGATCACGAGCAGGAAATTAATGCTAAGAACAACACGATTAATCAGCGTGAAAATACCATCAAGCAAAAAGAGCAGTCGATAAATCAAAAACTTGAAAATCTCTCCAGAAAAGAGGAAGAATTAGCAAATGTTAAGGCAAATCTTGAAAAACAGATTGATTTAGCTAAAAAGAAGCAAGAAGAAATTGATGTTTTAAAGAGTCAGCATATTCAAAAAATGGAAACTATTGCTGGTTTATCTGCTGAAGATGCTAAAAATCAGTTAATTGATTCATTACGTGAAGAGGCTCGTACTCAAGCAATGATCCAAATTAAAGACATTGTGATGAGGCTAAATTAACTGCAAGTAAAGAAGCTAAAAAGGTTGTAATCCAGACTATTCAGCGTACTGCAACTGAAAGCGCAATTGAAAACACAGTCTCTATTTTCAACATCGAAAATGATGAGATTAAAGGTAGAGTAATTGGTCGCGAGGGTAGAAATATTCGTGCACTTGAAGCTGCTACTGGTATTGAAATTATCGTAGATGATACTCCTGAAGCAATTATTTTATCAGGTTTTGATCCTGTTAGACGTGAAATTGCACGTTTAGCATTACATCGCTTGGTTACTGATGGACGTATACATCCTGCAAGAATTGAGGAGGTTGTTGCCAAAACCAAAAAGCAGATTGAAGATGAGATTGTTGAAATTGGTGAACGTACGGTTATTGATCTTGGTATTCACGGACTTCATCCTGAGTTAATTAGAATGGTAGAAGAATGCGTTATCGTTCTTCTTATGGTCAAAACTTATTACAACACTCACGTGAGGTTGCTAATTTCTGTGCTACTATGGCAGCAGAACTTGGTCTTAATGTTAAATTGGCTAAGCGTGCTGGACTCTTACATGATATAGGTAAGGTGCCTGATGATAATCCAGAATTACCACACGCTATTTTGGGTATGCAACTTGCTGAAAAATATAAGGAGCATCCTGAAGTTTGTAATGCCATTGGAGCTCACCACGATGAAGTAGAAATGACTTCCATGATTTCTCCAATTATTCAGGCTTGTGATGCTATTTCGGGTGCTAGACCTGGTGCTAGACGTGAGGTAGTTGAAAGCTATATCCGTAGATTGAAAGAGCTTGAATCTCTTGCACTTTCATATCCTGGTGTAGAAAAAACATTTGCAATTCAAGCGGGTAGAGAGTTGAGAGTAGTTGTTGAAAGTGAAAGAATTACGGATGCTGCAGCAGAAATTTTAGCTGCAGATATTTCAAATCGTATTCAAACTGAAATGACTTATCCAGGTCAAATTAAAGTAACAGTAATTCGTGAAACAAGATCTGTTTCTTACGCGAAATAAATAATATTAAATTAAAGAAATATGCTGGGCATCGGTCCGGCATATTTTTTATCCAAAATTTTCATTTATTTAATTCTTTGTATATTTATACATGCAAAAACAAGCTGAATCTCGCCTAGTGGATGTTTATTTCGATAAATATTCTGAAAGTCATCAAAATCCAACCAATGAAATTATTCATTGGATCTGTGTCCCATCAATTGTTTTTAGTTTATTTGGCTTAGTTGGGCAATCCCATTTCCACACATTGAATTGCTCGGAAGGTATAATGGATATGTAAATTGGGCCTCCTTTTTAATTGCATTTTCTTTATTACTACTATAAATTATCGCCAGTGTTGTCTTATTTTATGCTTTTATTAATCATGTTTTTCTCTGCGGGAATTGTTACGCTAGAGAAAATGCATAATAATGAAGGATGGCCTGAAATGTGGCAAGTTTGTCTGGGAATATTTGTTTTAGCATGGATCGGACAATTTATTGGACATAAGATTGAAGGTAAAAAGCCCTCTTTTTTTGATGACCTTAAGTTTTTACTTATTGGCCCGATTTGGCTTTTACATTTTATCTTGAAAAAGGCTAAAATTAGATATTGATTTTATTACCTAATCGTGATTTTTTCAAATCAATAAGAAATTCTTAATATTTCCTTAACACACTTCATATGCTTTTAACATATTGGTAATTTACCTATAATGTTAACGCTATACTGAGTTAACATTGTGCTAATACTTTTGTTGAAATTAAAAACTCAACAATTGAAACACAACAGTTTACTCCGAATCTTTAGCTTGTCATTCTTGTTAATTTTAGCTACACAAGGTATTCAGGCTCAACAAAATGGTAAAATTTCTGGAAAAGTTAGCGACTCCAAAACTGGAGAAACACTAATTGGGCTAACTGTAAAAATCACAGGCTCAACATTAGGAGCATCTACCGATGTTGAAGGTCGTTTTACTTTAGGGAATCTAGTCCCAGGCAAATACAGCCTAACTTTTACCTATGTAGGTTATCAAGCTAAAAATGTAACCGATATTGAGGTGCTTGCTGGGAAAACTACCAATGTAGATATTATTATGGACGAGGCCTCCTCCTTGGCACTTCAAGAAGTTGTAATTACAGCTACAGTTAGACAGGAGAGTATCAGTGCCTTATATGCACAACAAAAAAATAATATTAGTATTTCAAGTGGTATAACCTCTGAGTTAATCAGACGTACACCAGATCGTAATACATCTGAAGTGCTTAAGCGTGTTAGTGGAGCAAGTATCCAGGATAATAAATTTGTTATTATCAGGGGTTTAGCGGATAGATATAATTCATCGATATTGAATAATGCTGTCCTTCCTTCATCTGAGCCCGACCGTAAAGCATTTTCTTTTGATATTATTCCTGCTAATTTAATTGATCGAATTGTTGTAAATAAAACTGCATCAGCTGATCTTCCTGGTGATTTTGCAGGCGGCGTAATTCAAGTTATAACCCGTGATGTTCCTGAAGAAAATTTCTTAAACATTTCTGTTAGTACTGGTTATAATAGTCAGTCTACATTCAAGGATTTTACCTCAAACGCACGAAATAAATATGATTTCTTAGGTTTTGATGATGGAAGTCGTAAGTTGCCATCAGCTTTCCCAATTTCATTCCAGGCTTATAATCCTCTATCAACTGCAGAAAAGGCAAAGTTTTCCTCTCAACTGAATAACGCTTACGGAGAAGTAGTTTCACCTGCAATTCCTTCTCAAAATCATCAAATTACTTGGGGAAATAGAGTGGATTTGAAAAAAGGAGGTTCTTGGGTAGTATTTTATCGGTTTCATACAGAAATTCTCAAAATATGGCAATTGCTGAGAGAAAGGATTATGAATATTCTGGTACTCCATTTTATGAGTATCAAGAAGATATTTTTAAGTACAATACCAATTTAGGCTTACTTGCTAATTTTGCTTTGGTTAAAGGTTCAAATAAGTTTGCCTTTAAAAATATGTTCAATCAAAGTTTCGAGGATAATTATACCTCGCGTACTGGTTTTACAACGGATAATATTCAGGATATCCGCTTAAATGTATCTGATTTAACTCAAAAAAGTTTATTGAATTCGCAGTTAGAAGGTGAGCATCAAATTGGTAAAAAACAAGTAAAATTCAATTGGAACCTTAATTTTTCACGTGTAGAACGTGATCAACCTGATCAAAGATCAATAGATTATCGTCGTTCATTAGGATCAAATGAGCCTTTCAGACTGATTGATAGAAATACAAGAAGACTTTTCTCTGATTTGGAAGAAAACACTTTTGGCGGACAGGCATCAATTTCAATTCCTTTAAATCTATTTGATCAACAGGCAAGTTTAAAATTAGGTGCATTAAAGCAAAGAAAAGAGCGTGATTTTAATGCTCGTATATTTAATTACCTTTTTGTTGGTCCATCAGTATTTGAACAATCATATAGTAGCCTACCAAAAGATCAAATTTTTGCACCGCAAAATATTGGTCAAAATGGCTATATCCTTAATGATTTTACCAACAATACGGATAATTATAATGCTAATTCTAACTTAAACTCAGGCTATTTATTAATGGATAATAAGCTTGGCGAAAAAATCAGACTTTCGTATGGTGCTAGAATTGAGTCTTTTACACAAACTTTGAATGCTATTGACTTTTCTGGTCAAGCAATTTCTGCTAAACAAGATAATATAGATATTCTCCCTTCATTAAATATTACCTATAAACTAAATGAGAAGTCAAATTTACGTTTGTCGGGATCTCAAACAGTTTCACGACCAGAATTTAGAGAGTTAGCATTATTCAATTATTATGATTTTATCAGTCAAACCTCTGTAACGGGTAACCCAGCACTAAAACGAGCAAAAATTGCAAATGCAGATTTACGTTACGAATTATATCCTTCAGCAGGCGAAACCTTCACATTTTCAGCATTCTATAAGAATTTTAATGATCCCATTGAGCAACGTGTAAACTCAAATTCAACACCTGTTGTAAGAGGGATAAATTACCTTAATGCAAATTCTGCTAGTTCTTTAGGATTGGAATTGGATGTACGCAAAAAACTAGATTTTTAGGAAGTCAAGATTGGTTATCATACTTAACTGCATTTGCAAATGCTACTTATATCAAATCTGAAGTGATTGGAGAGGGATATCAAGACCGCTTCAAGGTCAATCGCCATATTTAATTAATGCAGGATTCCAATATTTTTCTCCAAAAACTGAATTAACATTCACATCAGTTTATAATCGTATCGGACAAAGAATCTTTTTGGTTGGATATCAAGGTTATGGCGACATCTATGAAAATGCTCGTGATGTTATTGATCTTCAGATTAGCAAAAGAGTTTTAAAATCTAAAGGAGAATTAAAGCTAAATGTTGGCGATATTCTCAATCAATCGACTGTTTTTACCAAAATAATGAGGATAATTCTAAAATGGCTTATGAGGGATCAAGTATAGATCGATGATAAACTCCTCTAAATTAGGTACTAACGTTTCACTTTCATTTTCATATAACATTGGCTTAACAAAGTCAAACAATAAATAAGTACAACATTTAATGTAAGCTTAAAATTGAGCTAACATTGGGCGTTTACTTTTATAAAAAAAATAAAAGAGAACATGAAATCATTGAAATTCAAGTCATTAGTTATCGCCCTAAGTATTTTAGCGGCTTCTTGTGAAAAGGAAAGTACAACAACACAAGTCCTACAGATGGTAGACAAACATTAACCTTACAAAGTGGTGCTGTTATTTCAGGTGTTTATAAAAATACAATCCTGAATATTCCTGAAGGGACATATACTTTAAAAGGATATGTTTATTTTGAAAGTGGTAGTGAATTAAATATAGCACCAGGTACTGTCATTAAAAGTGATGTGACTGATAAAGGTGCCTTAATAATTGAAAGAGGTGCTAAAATTAATGCTATTGGAACTGTTTCAAAACAATTGTATTCACTTCTGGAAAAGCTTTAGGCCAACGTAATCCTGGTGATTGGGGTGGTTTAGTAATTCTTGGAAAAGCAACTACTAACCGTTCAACCGAACCAACTATCGAAGGTGGTGTAGGTAAAAACTTTGGTGGTACCGATGATAATGATAATTCGGGAACCTTAAAATATGTTCGTATTGAGTTTGCAGGTATTGCTTCTCAACCAAACTCAGAAATTAATGGATTAACATTAGGTGGAGTAGGTTCGGGTACAACTATTGAATATGTTCAAGTTGCTTACGGTAATGACGATGCTTTCGAGATTTTTGGTGGGACAGTAAATGCTAAATACTTAGTTGCATACGCTACTGCGGATGATGATTTTGATTTTGACTTTGGTTACAGAGGTAAAATTCAATTTGGTGTTACCCTAAGAGATCCTCATTTATTGATGGTGGTGATGCCGGAAATGGTATTGAGTGCGATAATGATGGAACTGGAACAAATGCTACTCAACAACTCGCCCTGTACTTTCAAACTTTACTTTTATTGGTCCAAATGTGGATAACACCTCTTCAAAGATCACAATTTCGCGAATCGCTTTAGAAGATCTTCAAACTTTGTTTTAAATAATTCAGTATTAGTTGGTTGGATGAAAGGTGGTCTTTCTCTTGAATCGGATGCTACTTACAATAGTTTAGTTGGTGCATCAGCAACCTCTGAATTCAAAAATAACTTATTGCATGCAAATACTGCGACTTATAAAATGGGTTCTGTAACAGTTGCTGGTGCAAGTGCAGATGCAATTAAAGCTAAAGCAGAAGCTAATTCAACAATTACATTAACTGCTGCTGCAGATGCTAAAATTACTGATCCATTTAATTTAACTAACCCTAATTTGCTTCCACTTGCAGGTTCACCTGCCTTAACTGGTGCCGCATTTGCTGGTGATTTGTCAAATAGCTTCTTCACTGCAACTACTTACCGTGGTGCATTTGGAACGACTAATTGGTTAGCTGGTTGGACTAACTTCAGCTTCACTAAGGGTGCTAGCGGTTACTAATTATAAAAATCTTGTATGACACCTTTATGAAAAATACCCGCTTAGGCGGGTATTTTTTTGATTCGATTTTTGCGATTTTATTAGGAAAATTGATTCAATTTTCGTATATTATTGTAAAGGTTTATTCTTTTTAAGGGTTTAAAAAGGTAAATTAAATCAGTTTATTCGCTGATCTCACTCTTAATCAGCTTTGATTTTATTTCTTTGGGAATAGAATTTAAATCAAGAACCATAAATCCATCTAAACAATCTGAAAATTTAGGATCTATATTAAATCCAATAATTTTCGCATTTAAAGTCAGATATTTTTTTAGTAAAACGGGAAACCTCATGTTACTTCTTTCAATATCTGAAATTAAAGTATCTAAGTCTTGAATGGTCTCACCCGCTTCATTAAGTAAATCTTTGTCGATTTAGAAAAAATCTAATCTGAACTTCTTTTTAGGTTTTACATAATTGGCTAATTCATAGTCATAATTGTTTTTTAGGATAAAATCGACAATTAATGATTTTGATAGCTTTGAAAAAACTATTGCTGATACTTACTGGACCTATAAGGTATCGGTAATTTGGATTTTTAGAAACAAATTGAAGTACGCCTCTCCAAAGTAAAAATAAGGGTAGGGGTTTTTGTTGATATTCTTTTCTAACCCATGATCTACCCAATTCTAAACTTTGGGTTAAT
Source organism: Daphnia sinensis (assembly GCA_013167095.2). NCBI lineage: Eukaryota > Metazoa > Arthropoda > Branchiopoda > Diplostraca > Daphniidae > Daphnia > Daphnia sinensis. The sequence continues at coordinate 127,781 of WJBH02000199.1, read as the reverse complement.
ATTGGATAGAAATCCTTTTTAATTTTAAATAATTCATTAATATAAAATCCTTTTTTGCCACTGCTAAAAAATAATTCATCGCCCTTTCCGATTCGATAGGCACCTACCAATTGTTTAGAATCCTTATCCCAAATAAATAAATGATGATAATTAATATCATATTTATCCAGATCAAATGCTTTATTCGTTCCTTCACCAATCTCTCGGAAAGTTTTCTCCCTCAATCGGCCAATTTCTTTAATAAATTAGGTATACCAGAAGCCGAAGTGATATAAACTTCATAATTTCCTTCGGTACAAACTTTTTGATTTTTTAAAGTCGAAATCTCCTTTTCTAGATCACTAACGGCGACTTCTGGAATAATATTTCTGGATATTTCTGATTTTAAAAAGGTTTTCTGGAGTAAATATTTTTTTCTCCTCTTCTAATCCAGAACCTAAAGCATAGGTTTTGGCCCTTACGAAATCTAAAAGTTTAGTAGAATTATTGCTAAATGGTAGTTTAGATGGGTTTATCGCCCTTCCAATTCTTAGTTTAATTGTTTGTCCCTGCTTATTAAAAAGTTCAGATGGTAATTTTGCTGTCCTAAGGGTGGGATGCAACATAGCTAATAAATTGAATAACAAGCCGTTATTGCCATGAAAATATATCGGAACCACAGGTACTTTTACTTTTTCTATTAATTTACCCACAACGGGGTTCCAGGGTTTATCAGTAACTTTTTGAATTTTAGTTTTATAGGTAGAAACCTCTCCAGCTGGAAATATTCCTATTGGTACTCCCGATTTAATAATTGAATAGTAGTTTTTATTCGCTAATGCTTGAAGTGTTTTCAAGATTCTCAAATGGATTTACGGCAATAAAATAATCGGATAGGTTAGGTATTTTTTGAGGATGAAATTGGCCATCAACTTAGAGTCAGGTCTTACCATACTCATTACTTTTAGGAGTATTAAGCCCTCTATTCCTCCGTATGGATGATTTGCAACAACTATAAATCCACCCTCTTTGGGGAAATTTTTTAACTCGCTTTCATCAAATTCTACAGATACTCCTATGATTTCTAGAATTTTATCAATGAATTTCATTCCTTGAAGATGTTCTGCTTTCTCAAAAACATCATTCACTTCATTGATTTTCATTACCTCCATCAATAATGAAGCTAAGCCAGGCATGTAAAATTTATTTAATTTGGTCGCCTCCGCAAATTCTTCTTACTGATGATCTTCATGTCTTTCCTAAAATTCAATTAAATAACGCAAAATTAAATATTTTATCATTATCTTCATCTATTCAGTTCTTCTTTAGATACCCCCAATGCCAGAAATTCTCATAATGGCACTCCAAAGGAAAGCTATTTTAAAAATTTAAATTTTTTAAATATGTGGGGTATTTTAAATTCTTTTAAGTCATTTTTTAGTTTTTCTAAGAAGGAATTAAACGGCATATATGTTCTTTTCGTATTGATAATCATTGTCTTAGTAAGTCCTTGGTTTTATAAGAAACTAACAAAAGAACCAGAATATGATTTTAGTAAATTTCAAAAAGAAGTTGAAGTTTTTAAAAATGCATCAATTAATTCCTCGAAAAATGAGGCTAAAATTAATCCAGCTGATATAAAATTTTTTGACTTTGATCCTAATCTAATCAATGATAATCAATGGGCACAATTGGGATTATCCAAAAAGCAAATTAAGGTAGTTCGAAATTATGTGAGTAAAGGTGGTAAATTCTTTAAAAAGGAAGATTTAAAGCGAATTTATTCCATTCCTGAATCTCAATACCAATTGCTCGAACCTTTTATTAAAATACCTGCAAGGGGATTAAAGTCCAATTATCCCGACAAAAAACATTTTAATAAATTGAACCACTCAAGTTTAAAAGCGCAATTGCCAATTATTGAGCTTAATGCTGCCGATTCAGTCCAATTGTTAAAAATCAGAGGCATAGGCCCCGCTTTTGCCTCTCGAATTATTCGTTTTCGGAATAGATTGGGAGGTTTTTACAAATTAGAGCAATTAAGAGAAGTATATGGTATTGATTCCTTAAAATTTTCCCAAGTCAAGGCACAGATACAGGTCGATCGTAATTTAATTCAAAAAATTAATGTGAATTCGGCTAATTTCGACAATTTTAAAAAGCATCCTTATTTATCATACAAACAAATAAATGCATTGATTCAATATCGTCGCCAACATGGTAATTTTCAACAGATTGATGATTTAAAGAAAATTGTGGTTCTGAATGAAGAAATAATCCGTAAAATTGAGCCATACTTTACATTTTAAATTATGATCAGTAAGAAGCTTGATTCTGCCATCCGTGATATTGCCGATTTTCCAAAGCCTGGAATCATTTTTAAGGATATAACCCCCATCTTAAAAGATGCTCAATTATGTTCTGAAGTGATTGATGAATTTGTTAAACAATTGGAAGGTATTCAAATAGATGTGGTGGCTGGAATTGAAAGTAGGGGCTTTTTGTTTGGTTAATGCTTGCTAATAGATTGCAAATTCCTTTTGTTCCTATCCGTAAAAAAGGGAAATTGCCATTTACAACTATTCAAGAACCATGCGAATTGGAATACGGTTCGGCTATCCTAGAGCTTCATGAAGACGCAATTAGTCCGGGACAAAGGGTTTTAGTCCACGACGACCTCCTTGCCACTGGCGGCACTGTTAGCGCAGCTACGCGCCTTGTTCAGAAATTAGATGGTGAAGTGGCAGCTTATGCCTTTGTAATTAGTCTTGATTTTCTAAATGCAAAAGAAAAACTCAAATTAGTGTCAAATAATATAATTTCTCTCGTTTCTTATTAATTGTATGGGCTACTAATTCCCAATAGAAATAATCCAATGCAATGAATTGAACCAGAAACCGTTTCGTTCTATTTTTTGGTCTTATTTTTATCATAAAAATCTGGCTTTCTAATTGTTATACTTGCATAAAAAACCAATTATTTATGCAAACAAATACGAGTTATGATTTAAGTGGGATGAATTTCGGTGTTAGTGAAAATCAGTCGATGATAATTAATATGTTCGCGATTTCACCGAAAAAAATATCCGCCCCCATGTAATGGAATGGGACGAATCTCAAATATTTCCTGTTGAAACTTTTAAAAAATTAGGTGAATTGGGACTAATGGGCGTCCTAGTCCCTGAAGAATATGGTGGATCTGGCTTAGGCTATTTTGAGTATGTTCATGTAATTTCAGAAATTTCTAAGGTATGTGGTTCTATCGGTTTATCCGTTGCAGCACATAATTCTTTGTGTACAGGTCATATTTTGGCCTTTGGGAATGAGGAACAAAAGCAAAAGTGGTTGCCTAAATTGGCGAGTGCAGAGTGGATTGGGGCATGGGGACTTACAGAGGCTAATACAGGTTCGGATGCAATGGGTATGAATACAACCGCAGTTTTGGATGGTGATTACTATGTAGTTAATGGTTCTAAAAACTGGATAACCCATGGTAAATCGGGAAATATTGCCGTAGTGATGGTCAGAACAGGGGAGAAGGGCGACTCTAAAGGTATTTCTGCTTTGGTAATCGAAAAAGGTACTCCTGGCTTTGCGCACGGGAAAAAAGAAAATAAGCTTGGGATGCGAGCTTCAGAAACTACCGAATTGATATTTGATAACTGTAGAGTTCCAAAAGAGAATTTATTAGGTAATGTAGGCGAGGGTTTCAAACAAGCGATGTATATATTGGATGGTGGTCGAATTTCTATCGCAGCTTTATCCTTAGGGATGGCAAAAGGGGCTTTAACTGCTGCGATTAATTATTCTAAAGAGCGTTATCAATTTGGTCAGCCCATTTCTAGTTTCCAAGGAATATCTTTTAAACTGGCTGATATGGCCACAGAAATTGAGGCGGCAGAACTTTTAATTCTGCAGGCAGCTGATTTAAAAAATAGAGGTAAAAATGTTACCAAGCAGTCGGCTATGGCTAAATATTATGCTTCTGAAGTTGTGTGTTAGGACGGCTACAGAAGCTGTGCAGATTTTTGGTGGCTATGGATATACCAAAGATTTTCCTGTGGAAAAATTCTATAGAGATTCCAAATTATGTACAATTGGTGAGGGGACTTCCGAAATTCAAAAATTGGTTATTTCAAGAGAAATATTGAGATAGTTTGAATGAATTATGGCATTGATGTGCTAAATCTATGATTTTGAGCGTTTTTTGTTGCTTTAAATTTTAAATAATCAATTTTATTCATACTTTTGCATTTCGAAACCGAAAGGGGGTATCTTTAAATTATGATTATTATTAATGTAAAAGACGGCGAATCATTGGATAAAGCACTTAAGCGCTTTAAAAAGAAGTTCGAAAAAACCGGTGTATTAAGAGAGCTTCGTAGCCGTCAGGCATACGAGAAGAAATCAATCACCCGTCGTACGCAAGTTAAAAAAGCTATTTACAAGCAGGGATTAAACATCGAAACAGTTTAATTTCACTTTAGCATATAAATTCGGAAACTATTTGTATATTCAAACATTGGATATGCAAATAGTTTTTGATGTTTATTGAGCGATTTATACGGTACTTGCAATTCGAAAAACGGTTTTCCCCAAATACCGTAACTGCCTATAAAAAAGATCTTTATCAATTTTCTGAGTTATTAATTCGATTGAACCCGACTTACTTTCTATTTCTTATCAGCAGGTAAGAATGTGGATTGTTGGCTTAATGGATAATGGTATTGAGCCGAAATCTATCAATCGGAAGATCTCAAGTTTAAGGTCTTTTTACAAATTTCTACAACGTGAGGGACTAATTAATAGTAGTCCGATGCTCAAGTTTAAAGCCCCTAAAATTCCTAAAAGACTACCAGTTGTTATTACCGAGCAAAAAATGGATTCCTTATTAGATGCAGAAAATGTGTTTAGTGATGACTTCGAGGGTGTCCGTAATCGTTTAATATTGGAGCTTTTATATGGCACAGGCATGCGTTTGGCAGAATTGGTGAGTTTATCTGATCAAGATGTTAATATTTATGAAAAGCAGATAAAGGTATTAGGTAAAAGAAATAAAGAGCGAATTATTCCTATAAATAAGGTATTAGCAAATTGATTTCAGATTATCAGAAACTAAGAAACAATCAAAATTTTAATGCGAAAGCTATTAGTTTAATCGTTACTAATGAAGGCAAAGCTGCCTATCCGAAATTTATTTATCGAATTGTAAATTCAATTTTATCATTTATTTCAACGCAGGATAAGAAAAGTCCGCATATCCTCCGTCACAGTTTCGCAACTACATTATTAAATAGGGGAGCAGATTTAAATGCAATAAAAGAGTTATTAGGTCATTCAAGTCTGGCGGCAACTCAAGTTTATACCACAATTCGGTTGAAAAATTAAAGTCGATTTATAAGCAAGGCACATCCAAAAGCCTAATAAGCAGATTATTATAAATATTACAATTTTAATACTGAAAAGCGCTTTATATTCATTAAATTGTGTTAATCTTAAATTAAAAAGGAGGCAAAATGAAAATCAGAGTACAATCGATCCATTTTACAGCTGACGTTAAGTTGTTGGATTTTATTCAGAAGAAGGCAGATAAGCTAGATCAGTTTTTCGATCAGATTATTAGTGGCGATGTTATTTGAGGCTAGAGAAGACGGAGGATGAGGCCAATAAGATTTCTGAGATTAAATTATCTATACCTGGAAATGATCTTTTGCCAAGGAGCAATGCAAGTCTTTTGAGGAAGCAACGGATAAAGCGGTAGAATCATTAAGGCGACAATTGGAGAAACATAAGGAAAAAGTTCGAGCAAAATTAAGTGATCACAAGACAATTTTAAATATCGATTAATAATATAAATTGAATATATTTTTTTTTAAATTGTAGTTATTATATTTATCTTAATTTAAAAATTATGCTTACAAGCCAAATCCTTAGACATTGAAATAAAATATTCATTGTTTAAGGATTTTTTTTGTTATCATTAAGCCATAAAATATGTATACAATTAAAAACTATTTAATCTACAGCCTATTATTTTTTTGAGTGTTATTAGTGTTAAGGGACAGGAAAGGAGTCTAAACTTAACCTAATTACATCTATGGGTTATGGTACAGAAAATAATTATGGTCATACTGCATTTTATGCTGGTATAGGCATTAATAAGAAATTAACAGGTCGTTCTCTTTAGAAACTAATGTTACTTATTTCACCACTGCAATATATAATGCATATAAAGAAAATCCCACATTTTATTTAAATGGGGATAGATGGTATAATTCACTTTTTTAAATCTTAATGCGCAATATTTAATTGGAAATCCAAATTCTTTAATTAATGCACGATTTAAAGTTGGTCCAGCTTTAAGTATTTTGATTATAAATCGTTAAGAACAGCTAAGGCATATTTTAACCTTAAAACGTTACATCCTATAGTTCCAGGTACTGAAATTTATTACATGGATGAGGGTATTAATGTCTCATTATTTACAGGATTGAGTGTTGATGCCAAAGTAAATAGCAGTTTAAGGAGGTTTATTTGTAGATGTTTATAGTAATTTAATACCTATTGAGCACTTTATGCCAGGTATTTTTGCGAAATTTCATTTAAATAAAGATAAAAAATTAGGCAATTAGCGTGTTGTTTTTATTTAAAATTCAGAAAATTCAAAAAAAAATTATGGGGGAGATAGCAATATGTATCGACATAAAGTAACTGATTATTAGGGCGATATTTTTTGTATTGTAGAATAAGAGTCTTGGTTGATTATTATCGACCAAGACTTTTTTAAAATAAATTTTTAGAAAGATTTATTGTGTAGATTTGCATTCCGTTTCAGAGAGGCTTATCATTAAATGATAAAAATTTTGTGACGATTGGTTCTTTTAAATTATAAAGAATAGGTTTAATAACATACGCCTCCTTAGCTCAGCTGGTAGAACAACTGACTTGTAATCAGTAGGTCATTGGTTCGATTCCGATAGGAGGCTCTATAATGTTGGGGGGGTTCCAGAGCGGTCAAATGGGACGGACTGTAAATCCGTTACTTCGGTTTCGAAGGTTCGAATCCTTCCCCCCCCACACCTAATTTGCTTATTAGCAATTAGCTGGTATGTTTATAATAAGCGGAAGTAGCTCAGTTGGTAGAGCGATAGCCTTCCAAGCTATAGGTCGCGAGTTCGAACCTCGTCTTCCGCTCATTTTTGGATGCTATTTGAAACATTTATCAATGAGCATTAAAATTGAGCTAATTAAAAAGCCGACGTAGCTCAGCGGTAGAGCACTTCCTTGGTAAGGAAGAGGTCATGGGTTCAAGTCCCATCGTTGGCTCAGCATTGTATTTAAAAATAAAACAATAATAAAATTAACCTAACAATTAGTATAAAACAAAATGGCAAAAGAAAAATTTGACCGCAGTAAACCGCATTTAAATATCGGTACTATAGGTCACGTTGACCACGGTAAAACTACACTTACAGCAGCTATCACTAAGGTGTTATCTGATGCAGGCCTTTCTGAAGCACGTTCATTTGATTCAATTGACTCAGCTCCAGAAGAAAAAGAAAGAGGTATCACCATTAATACTGCACACGTGGAGTATTCAACGGCTAACCGTCACTATGCTCACGTTGACTGTCCAGGTCACGCGGATTATGTGAAGAACATGGTTACTGGTGCTGCTCAAATGGATGGTGCTATCATCGTAGTAGCTGCTACTGATGGTCCGATGCCACAAACTCGTGAACACATTCTTCTTGCTCGTCAGGTAGGTGTACCTTCATTAGTTGTTTTTATGAACAAAGTTGATATGGTTGACGATCCAGAATTACTTGAATTAGTAGAGATGGAAATTCGTGAATTATTAAGCTTCTATGAATTCCCTGGTGATGAAATTCCTGTAATTCAGGGTTCTGCATTAGGTGGATTAAATGGAGATCCAAAGTGGGTTGGTAAAATTATGGAGTTAATGGAAGCCGTAGATAACTACGTACCAATTCCTCCACGTTTGACTGATCTTCCTTTCCTTATGCCAGTTGAAGACGTATTCTCGATCACAGGTCGTGGTACTGTAGCAACAGGACGTATCGAAAGAGGTGTTATTAACTCAAGTGAGCCAGTTGATATCTTAGGTATGGGTGCTGAAAACTTAAAATCTGTTGTTACAGGTGTTGAGATGTTCCGTAAGATCTTAGATAGAGGTGAAGCTGGTGATAACGTAGGATTATTATTACGTGGTATTGAGAAGACTGATATCCGTCGTGGTATGGTTATCTGTAAGCCAGGTTCTGTAACTCCTCACACTGATTTCAAAGCTGAAATCTACGTATTGTCAAAAGCAGAGGGTGGACGTCACACTCCATTCTTTAACAAATATCGTCCACAATTCTACTTCCGTACAACAGACGTTACTGGTGAGATCACTCTTGCTGAAGGAGTAGAAATGGTAATGCCAGGTGATAACGTTACAATCAGTGTTAAATTGATTAACGCAATCGCAATGGAAAAAGGACTTCGTTTCGCTATCCGTGAGGGTGGTAGAACTGTAGGTGCTGGACAGGTTACTGAAATTGTAAAATAAGCAATTTCTTATAGAGGTTAATTAGATAACATAAGTCCCTTTGTGGACTTATGTTTTCTTATAATACACGGGCTTGGTTTGCATGCTTTCATGTTAACCTAGTTAATAATAAACGGGAATAGTTCAATGGTAGAATAGAGGTCTCCAAAACCTTTGATCAGGGTTCGAATCCTTGTTCCCGTGCTTACGCTAAATGTATAATGGCTAACGTAGTAGAGTTTTTAAAAGAATCATATACAGAAATGACCCAGAAGGTTACTTGGCCTACTTGGGTTGAATTACAAAATTCAGCTGTATTGGTATTAATAGCATCGATAATAATTTCACTAGTGATTTTAGCTATGGATGAGACTGCTGGTAATGCGTTGAAGATGTTTTATAAATCTCTTGCATAATTAAAGCAAATGAGCGATCAATTAAAGTGGTATGTAGTACGTGCTGTAAGCGGCAAGGAAAAGAAGGTTAAGCAATATTTAGAGGCTGAAGTGAATCGTCTTGGCATTTCACATCTTATACCTCAAGTATTGATTCCTATGGAAAAGTACTACCAGATGAAAGATGGAAAGAAAATTGCAAAAGAGCGCAATTTCTACCCTGGATATGTTCTGATTGAAGCTGCTTTAGATGGTGAATTAGAGCATGTTATTAAAGGTATCAACAGTGTAATAGGTTTTCTTGGTGATAAGGGTGGAAATGCTGTTCCGATGAGAGCTGCAGAAGTAAACCGAATCCTAGGTAAGGTTGATGAAATGGCCGAACAAGGAGAATCAATGAATGTACCATATTATGTTGGTGAAAACGTAAAAGTGATGGATGGGCCGTTTAGCGGATTTACCGGTGTTATTGAAGAGGTAAATGAAGAAAAGAAGAAACTTAAGGTAATGGTTAAAATCTTCGGAAGAAGAACACCACTTGAGTTGAATTATATGCAGGTTGAGAAAGAATAGTACTTAGTATTAAGTATTTAGTATTTAGAAAAATAAAATTTGTTGTGTTGACATCTTTGTACTTTGTACTAAGTACTCAATACTAACCAAAATCTTAAATGTTACATAGCTTCCACTACGAACATTGAGTTAAAAACAAATAAATTAAAATGGCAAAAGAAGTCGGTGCTTTAATAAAGTTACAGATCAAGGGCGGCGCTGCTAATCCATCTCCACCAGTTGGTCCCGCATTGGGAGCAAAAGGTGTGAATATCATGGAATTTTGCAAGCAATTCAATGCACGTACCCAAGATAAGCCTGGTAAAGTTTTACCGGTTGTAATCACTGTCTATGTAGACAAGTCATTTGATTTTATCATTAAAACTCCACCAGTAGCAATTCAATTATTGGATGCAACAGGTTTAAAGAGTGGTTCTGCTGAACCTAACCGTAAAAAGGTTTCTAGCGTAAGCTGGGATCAGGTTGAGAGCATTGCCAAGGATAAAATGACCGACTTGAATGCATTTACTGTCGAGTCAGCCATGAAAATGGTTGCAGGTACAGCACGCAGTATGGGAATTACCGTTAGCGGTGATGCACCCTGGAACAATTAATTATACAAAATCAGTTTAAGAAGTGGCTAGATTAACAAAAAATCAAAAATTGGCACATTCAAAAATTGAGGCAGGAAAGGCATATTCTTTATCTCAAGCTTCAGCTTAGTAAAGGATATTACCACTACCAAATTTGATGCATCGGTTGATTTGGACATACGTTTAGGCGTAGATCCACGTAAAGCGAATCAAATGGTTAGAGGTATTGCTACTCTACCTCATGGAACCGGTAAAACTGTCCGCGTTTTGGTACTTTGTACTCCTGATAAGGAAGCAGAGGCTAAAGCAGCTGGTGCAGATTTTGTTGGTTTAGATGAATACATTGCCAAAATAGAGGGTGGATGGACTGACGTTGATATCATTATTACTATGCCTAGTGTGATGGCTAAAGTAGGTAAACTCGGACGTGTTTTAGGTCCGCGTAACCTTATGCCTAATCCTAAGTCGGGAACAGTTACCCAAGATGTGGGTAAAGCAGTTGCTGATGTTAAAGGTGGTAAGATTGATTTCAAAGTTGACAAAACAGGAATCATTCATACTTCGATCGGAAAGGTATCATTTGATGCTGATAAAATTATGAGAATGCGCTTGAAGTACTTCAAACAATTTCAAAATTAAAGCCATCAGCAGCAAAAGGAACTTATTTCAAGAGTATTCATATCTCTTCAACAATGAGTCCGGGAATCGAAATTGAAACTAAATCAGTAGCGGGAATCTAATCATGAGAAAAGAAGAAAAACACGAAGTTGTTCTTGCTTTAACAGAGACGATTGCTGAGTATGGTAATTTTTACATTACCGACACTGCAAATCTTTCTGTAGCAAAAGTAAATGATATTCGCCGCAAATGTTTCGAAAGTGGTATCAAAATGCAAGTAGCTAAAAATAAGCTTATCAGAAAGGCTATGGAAGCCTCTGAGGGTGATTTTAGCGAAATGTTTGACGTACTTAAAGGTTCTTCATCAATTTTATTTTCAAAGACAGCGAATGCTCCGGCAAAGTTGATCAAACAATTGAGAAAATCTGGTGATAAGCCTGTATTAAAAGCAGCATACATTGATTCAGCAGTATTCATTGGCGATAATCAATTAGATGCACTAGTTAACCTTAAATCTAAGGAACAATTGGTTGCAGATATTATTGCATTGCTACAATCTCCAGCTAAGAATGTTATCTCAGGCTTACAGTCGTCAGGAGGTAATAAGATTGCAGGAATTGTTAAAACATTACAAGAAAGAGGTTAACGAACACCTAAAAGTTCGAATAAATTATTAAAGTATTGAAATTTTAAAATTAAAATAAAATGGCAGATTTAAAATCGTTTGCTGAGCAATTAGTAAACTTAACAGTAAAAGAAGTTAACGAATTAGCTCAAATTCTTAAGGATGAGTATGGTATCGAGCCTGCAGCAGCAGCAGTAGCTGTAGCAGCAGTAGGTGGTGGTGGTGATGCACCAGCAGCAGCAGCTGAACAAACATCTTTTGATGTTATCTTAAAAGATGCTGGTGGTTCTAAGTTAGGTGTTGTTAAGCTTGTAAAAGACCTTACTGGTCTAGGCTTGAAAGAAGCTAAAGATTTAGTTGATGGTGCACCAAAAGAACTTAAAACTGGTGTAGATAAGGCTGAAGCAGAAGCTTTGAAAAAGCAATTAGAAGAAGCTGGAGCTACTGTTGAGATTAAGTAATTCTCAAACATAATTTATGGTTTAGACCCCGATTTTCGTCGGGGTCTATTTCCATTTGTATAATACCCATTTAAATGTATGACCTACATTGCCGATTTTTCGGCGTAAAAAGGTCGAAGTTTATTTACTAAACTAAATTCTCAATCCCTTGGCAAACAAAATTAAGCACACCGAAAGAGTAAATTTTGCTACCAGTAAGCATGTGATGGATTATCCTGATTTTCTGGATGTTCAACTGCAATCTTTCAGGGAATTTTTTCAGCTAGAAACTACTTCTGATAACCGTCATCAAGAAGGTTATTTAAAGTATTCTCTGAAAACTTTCCGATCTCTGATTCAAGAAACATTTTCGTATTAGAATTTCTTGACTATTTCATTGATCCCCCACGTTATGATATTCATGAATGTATCGAGCGTGGATTAACTTATAGTGTTCCTTTAAAAGCTAAGCTTCGCTTATCTTGTAATGATGCAGAACACGAAGACTTTGAAACAATAGTTCAGGATGTTTATTTGGGAACTATCCCTTATATGACTCCTAAAGGAACGTTTGTTATCAATGGTGCTGAGCGTGTAATCGTTTCTCAATTACACCGTTCACCAGGAGTATTCTTCGGTCAGAGCCGTCATACAAATGGAACTAAATTATATTCAGCTCGTGTAATTCCGTTTAAAGGATCTTGGATCGAATTTGCTACCGACGTAAATAACGTCATGTATGCATATATCGATCGTAAGAAAAAGTTTCCTGTTACCACTTTATTACGTGCAATAGGTTATGATTCTGATAAAGATATCCTTGAACTATTCGAATTAGCGGATGAAGTAAAAGTTAGCAAATCTGGCTTGAAAAAAGCAGTAGGCCGTAAACTTGCAGCAAGAGTGCTCAAGAAATGGGTCGAAGATTTTGTTGATGAAGATACAGGTGAAGTAGTTTCTATTGATCGTAATGAGATCATTATGGAACGTGAAACCGTTTTAGAAGACGAACATATCGATATGATCATCGAAGCTGGTGTTAAAACAATCATCCTTACAAAAGAGGATGCTGTGAACAGCGGTGATTATACCATTATATACAATACCTTACAAAAAGATACTTCTAACTCTGAGAAGGAAGCGGTAGAACATATCTATCGTCAATTACGTAACGCTGAACCACCTGATGAAGAAACTGCTCGTGGTATCATCGATCGTTTATTCTTCTCTGATAAGAGATATGATCTTGGTGATGTAGGTCGTTATAGAATTAATCGCAAGCTTAAATTAGCTACTCCTGTTGAAACTAAAGTTCTTACAAAGCAAGATATTATTGCGATAGTTAAATATTTGATCAAGTTAATCAACTCTAAAGCTGAGGTGGATGATATTGATCACTTATCAAACCGTCGTGTTCGTACTGTAGGTGAGCAGTTATACGCACAGTTTGGTGTTGGTCTTGCACGTATGGCTCGTACTATCCGTGAGAGAATGAATATTCGTGATAACGAAGTATTTACTCCAACCGACCTTATTAATGCACGTACATTATCTTCTGTGATTAACTCGTTCTTCGGGACTAATCAGTTATCACAGTTCATGGATCAAACTAATCCTCTTGCAGAAATCACGCACAAGCGTCGTCTTTCGGCATTAGGCCCAGGCGGACTTTCACGTGAACGTGCAGGTTTTGAGGTTCGTGACGTACATTATACTCACTATGGTCGTTTATGTACTATTGAAACACCAGAGGGACCAAACATTGGTTTGATTTCTTCTCTTTGTGTGCATGCTAAGATTAATAATCTTGGATTTATTGAAACTCCTTATCGTAAGGTTGAAAATGGTCGTGTAGTTGTTGAAGAACCTGTAGTTTATCTTTCTGCCGAAGATGAAGAAGGTAAAACTATCGGACAGGCTAATGCCGTTTATGATGACAAGGGTAATTTTGAAACTCCAAGTGTAAAAGCACGTTATGAAGGTGATTTCCCAATTATTGAGCCTAAGAAATTAGACTTAATGGATATCGCTCCAAATCAAATCACGTCGATTGCAGCTTCATTGATTCCATTCTTGGAGCATGATGATGCTAACCGTGCCTTGATGGGATCTAACATGCAACGTCAGGCTGTACCATGTTACGTCCAGAATCACCAATTGTTGGTACTGGCCTTGAGGGTCGTGTAGCACGTGATTCACGTACTTGATTAATGCTGAAGGAAAAGGTGTTGTTGAATATGTAGATGCTAATGAAATCCGTATCCGTTACGAAAGAAATGAGGATGATGTTCTTGTATCTTTGAAGGGGAGGTAAAATCATATCGCTTAACTAAATTTAAGAAAACTAACCAGAGTACTTGTATCAACCTTAAGCCAATCGTTAAGAAAGGTCAACAAGTTGAAAAAGGACAAGTTCTTTGCGAAGGATATGCTACTCAAGATGGTGAATTGGCATTAGGAAGAAACCTTAAAGTGGCATTCATGCCTTGGCAAGGATTTAACTTTGAGGATGCGATTGTAATCTCTGAGCGCGTTGTTTCACAAGATATCTTCACTTCTTTACACATTGAAGAATTTGAATTAGAAGTTCGTGATACAAAACGTGGTGAGGAAGAATTGACACCAGATATTCCTAACGTTTCTGAAGAAGCAACTAAAGATCTTGACGAAAACGGTATTATCCGTGTTGGAGCTGAGATAAAGAAGGTGATATTTTGATCGGTTAAAATCACTCCTAAGGGTGAATCTGATCCTTCACCAGAAGAAAAACTTTTACGTGCAATCTTTGGCGACAAAGCAGGTGATGTGAAAGATGCTTCTCTAAAAACTCCTCCATCAATACATGGTGTAGTTATGATACTAAATTATTCTCACGTGCTAAGAAAACAACTAAACAAGAGGAGAAAGCTCTTATTGAGAAGTTGGATGCTAAGCATAATAAAGCAGTTAAGGAATTGAAAGATACCTTAATTGAGAAATTGTTTACAATTGTGAATGGTAAAACATCACAAGGAGTTTACAATGTTTACAAAGAGCTTTTAGTTGCTAAGGGTGTAAAATTCACTCAAAAGATTTTAACTGAGCTTGAGTATGCAAATGTTAACCCTACAAAGTGGACAACGACGAGGATAAAAATGAGCTAATTAAGCAAACTCTTCACAATTATAACATTAAGTTAAATGAAGAGCTTGGAGCATATAAGCGCGATAAGTTTGCAATCAGTGTAGGTGATGAGCTTCCATCAGGTATTGTTCAAATGGCTAAAGTTTATGTTGCTAAAAAACGTAAACTGAAAGTTGGGGATAAGATGGCTGGTCGTCACGGAAACAAGGGTATTGTAGCTAGAATCGTTCGCGATGAAGACATGCCATTCCTTGAAGACGGAACGCAGTAGATATCGTTCTTAACCCTCTAGGTGTACCTTCACGTATGAACCTTGGACAAATTTACGAGACTGTTTTAGGATGGGCTGGTAAAGAACTTGGAATGAAGTTCGCAACTCCAATTTTCGATGGTGCATCTCATGATGAAGTTGAAGAGTGGGTTGCTAAAGCTGGAATTCCTAAATCAGGAAGAACATATTTATACAATGGTTTAACTGGAGATCGTTTTGACCAACAAACAACTGTAGGTATTATCTACATGTTGAAACTTGGTCACATGGTTGATGATAAGATGCACGCACGTTCAATCGGTCCATATTCATTAATTACACAACAACCATTGGGTGGTAAAGCTCAGTTTGGTGGTCAGCGTTTTGGTGAGATGGAGGTTTGGGCTCTAGAAGCATTCGGTGCTGCTAATATCCTTCAAGAGATTCTAACTGTGAAGTCGGATGATGTTGTAGGACGTGCAAAAACTTACGAAGCGATTGTAAAAGGTGAAAATCTTCCAACTCCATCAGTTCCTGAATCATTCAATGTATTGGTTCACGAATTAAGAGGATTAGGTTTAGATATCACATTAGACTAATTAAGAGGAGGGTTGAAAGGGTAGATAAAATGCTTGAAAAAGCCAATTGTTTTCAATTCAACCTTCCGCTTTAAACTTATAAAGAGATATGTCTTACAAGAAAGATAATAAAATTAAAAGTAATTTCACTTCAATAACCATTAGTTTGGCTTCTCCAGAATCTATTTTGGAGCGTTCAAGTGGGGAAGTGTTAAAGCCGGAAACTATCAACTACCGGACTTACAAACCTGAGCGTGATGGCTTATTCTGCGAGCGTATTTTCGGTCCTGTTAAGGATTACGAATGTCATTGCGGAAAATACAAGCGTATTCGTTATAAAGGTATTGTCTGCGATCGTTGTGGTGTTGAAGTAACCGAAAAGAAAGTACGTCGTGAGCGTATGGGACACATTAACCTTGTTGTTCCTGTTGCTCATATCTGGTATTTCCGTTCATTACCGAATAAAATCGGTTATTTATTAGGTTTACCGACTAAAAAACTTGATTTGATTATTTACTACGAGCGTTACGTAGTAATTCAACCAGGTTTGAAAGAGGCTGATGGAATTAATAAAATGGACTTCCTTACTGAGGAAGAATATTTAGATATTCTTGATACCTTACCAAAAGAAAATCAATATCTTGATGATACAGATCCTCAAAAATTCATTGCTAAGATGGGTGCTGAGGCATTGCAAGATCTTTTAGGTCGTTTAGACCTTGATCAGCAATCCTACGATCTTCGTCACAAAGCTGCTACTGAAACTTCGCAACAGCGTAAAACTGAGGCATTAAAACGCCTTCAGGTGTGTTGAATCTTTCCGTGGTGCAAATACTAGAATTGAGAATAGTCCTGAGTGGATGATTGTTAAAATCGTTCCGGTTATTCCACCAGAATTACGTCATTAGTTCCTTGGAAGGTGGTCGTTTTGCAACTTCTGATTTAAATGACCTTTACCGTCGTGTAATTATCCGTAACAACCGTTTGAAGCGTTTGATTGAAATCAAGGCTCCAGAGGTTATTTTACGTAATGAGAAGCGTATGCTTCAAGAATCTGTGGATTCATTATTCGACAATTCACGTAAAGTAAATGCTGTTAAAACAGAAGGTAACCGTGCTTTAAAATCTCTTTCAGATATTTTAAAAGGGAAGCAAGGTCGTTTCCGTCAAAACTTATTAGGTAAGCGTGTTGATTATTCTGCACGTTCTGTAATTGTTGTTGGACCGAACTTGAAATTACATGAGTGCGGTTTACCAAAAGATATGGCAGCTGAGCTGTTTAAGCCATTTATCATTCGTAAAATGATCGAAAGAGGAGTGGTAAAAACTGTAAAATCTGCTAAAAAGATTGTAGATCGTAAAGACCCAATTGTTTGGGATATCCTAGAGAATGTATTGAAAGGCCACCCGGTATTATTAAACCGTGCTCCTACGCTTCACCGTTTAGGTATTCAATCTTTCCAACCTAAATTGGTTGAAGGTAAGGCAATTCAACTACATCCTTTAGTATGTACGGCATTCAACGCGGATTTTGACGGTGACCAGATGGCGGTGCACTTACCATTAGGTAATGCGGCAATTTTGGAAGCCCAAATGTTAATGCTTGCTTCCCACAATATTTTGAATCCTGCAAATGGTACCCCAATTACTGTACCTTCTCAGGACATGGTATTGGGACTTTATTATATCACTAAGGGACGTAGAACTGACGAAACTCGTGTAGTTTTAGGTCAAGATCAAACTTTCTATTCTCCTGAAGAGGTTATTATCGCTTATAATGAGCGTAAAATTGACCTTCACGCCTTTATAAAAGTTAAAGTTTTTGTAAAAGAAAAGGATGGAAGTTTAGTTAAGAAAATTATTGAAACTACTGTAGGGCGTGTTCTCTTCAATCAGAGAGTTCCTGAAGAAGTAGGATATATCAATGAATTATTGACTAAGAAATCTCTTCGTGACATCATTGGTGATGTAGTGAAAAACACTGGTATGGCTCGTGCAGCACAATTCCTTGATGATATCAAAGAATTAGGTTTCCAAATGGCATTCCAAGGTGGACTTTCATTTAACCTTCAGGATTTAAATATTCCTGCAGAGAAATCGCATTTGATTGAACAAGCAACGAAAGAGGTTGAAGAAGTAATGAATAACTATAACATGGGATTCATTACCAATAACGAACGTTATAACCAAATTATCGATATCTGGACTCGTATCAATAACCGTCTGACAGCCAATGTGATGAATCAGCTTTCAAGCGATAATCAAGGCTTTAACTCGGTTTACATGATGCTTGATTCTGGAGCTCGTGGTTCTAAGGAGCAAATTCGTCAGCTATGCGGTATGCGTGGTTTGATGGCTAAGCCTCAAAAATCAGGCTCTGGTGGTGAGATTATCGAAAACCCAATTTTATCTAACTTTAAAGAAGGATTGTCGGTATTAGAGTACTTTATCTCTACACACGGTGCTCGTAAAGGTTTGGCGGATACGGCTCTAAAAACTGCTGATGCTGGTTACTTAACTCGTCGTTACATGATGTTGCCCAAGATATGATCGTTGGTGAAACTGATTGTGGAACTTTAAGAGGTATTTACACAACCGCACTGAAAGATAATGAAGATATCGTTGAACCATTATACGATAGAATCTTAGGTAGAACTAGCTTACATGATGTTTATGACCACTTACTAATGAATTATTAGTTGCTGCTGGTGAAGACATTGAAGAGGAAGTAGCTGTTAAAATTGAAAATTCTCCATTAGAGGGAATCGAAATTCGTTCGGTACTTACTTGCGAAAGTAAGCGTGGAGTGTGTGCATTATGCTACGGACGTAACCTTGCAACCGGTAAACGTGTGCAAATGGGTGAAGCTGTGGGTGTAATTGCTGCTCAGTCTATTGGAGAGCCTGGAACTCAGTTAACATTACGTACATTCCACGTGGGTGGTACGGCATCTAACATTGCTGCTGAATCTCAGATCAATGCTAAATTTGATGGTATTATTGAGTTTGAAAACGTTAGAACTGTAAGTCATGATACTCCAGAAGGTACACTTGAGGTTGTTTTAGGACGTTCAGGTGAATTCCGTATCGTTGAGCCAGGAACTAACAAAATGATCATGTCTAACAACATTCCTTATGGTGCATACTTGTACGTTAAGGATGGTGCTAAGATTTCTAAAGGCGACAAAATTTGTAGCTGGGATCCATATAACGCAGTTATTATCTCTGAATTTGAAGGTAAAGCTGAATTTGAATCTATCATTGAAGGTGTTACCTTCCGTGAAGAGTCTGATGAGCAAACCGGACACAGAGAAAAAGTTATTATCGATACCCGTGATAAAACCAAAAACCCAGTTATTCGCGTAGCGGATAAGAAAGGTAATGGTATCAAAGGATATAACATTCCGGTAGGTGCTCACATTGCTGTTGAAGAAGGAGAAAAAGTTAAAATCGGTCAGATTATTGCTAAAATCCCTCGTTCAACTGGTAAAACAAGAGATATCACCGGTGGTTTACCTCGTGTAACTGAATTATTTGAAGCACGTAACCCATCAAATCCAGCTGTTGTTACAGAAATTGATGGTGTTGTAACTTTAGGTGGTGTTAAGCGTGGTAATCGTGAAATGTCTATCGAGTCGAAAGATGGTCAAGTTAAGAAATACCTTGTTCCATTGTCTAAGCATATCCTAGTACAGGATAATGACTTTGTGAAGGCTGGTATGCCATTGTCTGATGGTTCAATTTCCCCTGCTGATATCTTGGCTATTAAAGGTCCTGCAGCAGTTCAAGAATACTTGGTTAATGGTATTCAGGAAGTTTACCGTTTGCAAGGTGTGAAGATTAACGATAAGCACTTCGAAACCATCGTACACCAAATGATGCAAAAAGTAATGATTGAAGATGCCGGAGATACTCGTTTCTTGAAAGGAATTAGTAGATCGCTGGGATTTCCAATTAGAGAACGATGAAATCTATGACAAGCGTGTGGTAGTAGATCCAGGAGATTCTACGAATTTAAAACCAGGTCAAATTATTTCTGTACGTAAATTAAGAGATGAGAACTCAGTTCTTAAGCGTAAAGATTTAAAGCTTGTTGAAACTCGTGATGCAATCCCTGCAACATCAAGTCAGATGTTACAAGGTATTACTCGTGCTTCATTAGGAACTAAATCATTCATCTCTGCAGCTTCCTTCCAGGAAACTACAAAAGTATTGAATGAGGCAGCAATTAGTGGTAAGCGTGATAATCTATTAGGCTTGAAAGAAAATGTGATCGTTGGTCACTTAATTCCTTCAGGAACTGGATTACGTCAGTACGAGCGTATCATTGTTGGTTCTCAAGAAGAATACGATAAATTACTTGCTTCTAAACAAGAAGAAGTTGAGGCTTAATCCTCATAATTTTTAATAGAAAGTCCTTCTGAAAAGAAGGACTTTTTTTTATTTCATAAAAAATATTTCTTTATTCATAACTTTACATCATGGAAGAGCAAAACATAGACAATCAATTAAATATCGAGCTTTCTGAAGAAGTGGCAGAGGGAATTTACTCTAATTTGGCAGTTATCACACATTCTAACACCGAATTTGTTTTAGATTTTATTAGAGTTATGCCAGGTGTGCCTAAAGCACGCGTTAAATCTAGAATTGTTTTAAAACCCTGAGCATGCAAAACGTTTTTTAATAGCTCTGGAAGAAAATATTGAAAAATTTGAGGCTATAAATGGTCGTATTAAGATAAATGAAGGACAACCTGGGATTCCAATGAATTTTGGGGACCAACAGCACAAGCTTAATTGAGAAAACATTTCAAAAAATTGGTTTTTGGAAATCAGGAGACTGAAAGTGTAAAAGTTTCTCCTGCGAGTCCTTATTATAAAAAAATCAGAAATGTGTGGGAAAGCTCTCATTATCAAGATTTTGGTATTGAGCGTTTGGTGCGTTTGTTTTTAGTTACTTCAAAGCTTCTATTCCCTGGATTTATATCGAATTGTTAAGTAGTAATTTATCAAGTCATTCAAGGAAAATTTCTGGAGAATTATACGTGCTTTTTAAAACAATTATGCCCTTTATAATGCTTTACCATAATCTATGGCATTACCAATGGCTTTTTATTTTAAATATCTATTTACTTATTGAGACTTTTCTATACGTATTTTATAAGATATTCCTTCCCGAACATAATAAAGAAAAGCTAGTTAATAGATCTGTAATTCTATTGTTTTTCAACTTTTTTGAGTTAATTGCTTCATTTGCAGTTATTTATGCAGCAGGAAATTATTTAAATATGCCTATAAAAAGCTGGGTGGATGCTTTGTATTTTAGTTTTATTACTGGAGTAACTATCGATTTGGAGATTTTCATCCAATTAATGATACGGGAAAGATTTTGGTTATGCTTCAGATTATCAGCACAATTTCTTTTCTTTTTTTATTTTTTAATTTCTTTGCTCCCAGAGTTCAGGATCCTAATGAATGGAGTTCAGATACTGAATGATGCTTTCAAATTGATTTGGAGCAAACCACTGAATGTCATCTGATTTTTTAAACCATGTTATTTGTCTCTTAGCGAACCTTCTAGTATTCTGCTTTATTTTCTCAATAGCTTCCTCTTTTGTGCATTTATTCTCCAAAAAATCAAATATTTCTGAATAACCAACGGTATTTAGGGCATTTAAATGTTTGTAATTTAAAAGGCTCTCTACTTCTTCAAACAATCCATTTTTTACCATTTCATCAACGCGTAAATTTATTCGCTGATATAATTCCTCACGATCACTATTTAATCCGATTTTAATAATATTAAATGGTCTTTGTTTTTTATTATTAGTCCGCAAGGAGGAAAATGTATTTCCAGTACTTTCATAGACTTCTAAAGCTCTTATAATACGTTGGGGATTATGGATATCAACTTCACTAAAGTATTCTGGATCAATTAGTTTTAACCTTTCTTGAAGGTAAGTGATACCATTTTCTTCAAAATCATTATTCAGTTTTTCTCTAATTTCTGATGAAGCTACTGGGAGGCTATCAAAGCCATAGCAAACGGCATTTATGAATAAACCGGATCCACCAACCATAATAATTTCATTATGATTAATAAATAAATCATTAATTATTTTTATGGATTCTTTTTCGAAATCACCAGCGTTCAATGGATTAATAACTGAATGACTATCTATTAAATGATGTTTTACAGCCTCTAGTTCATCTTTTGATGGTTTCGCTGTACCAATGCTCATTTCCTTGTAAAACTGCCTTGAATCGGCTGAAATGATCTCCGTTTTATAGTATTGAGCTAATTTGATCGCCAATGCTGTTTACCAATTGCAGTAGGGCCTGCAACAATAATCAATGTTTTGTTCATTGGTAAAATTAGTCTTGGCGATTAGATTTTAATAATCATCTTTTTGGAGATCTTCCGAATCATAAGAATCATTATCAGAGAATTCGTCCATGAATTCATCTTTTCTTCATCCTCTTCTTCTGAGTCGCTACTTAGGCCCATTTCAGTCATTTCTTCAAGATCCTCAGTGTCTTCTGGTTGAAAATCCAATTCATTCAGGAAGTCGAAATCATCAGAAATTGCTGCTGCGGTTGCGGTAGGAGGGATGATGGTACTTCCAGCCATTTTTGGGGCATCACCTAGAATTCTAGATACATAAGGATAATTTCTGCCTGCTTCCTCATCTAAAATGATTTTGATTAATTCTACATGAAAGTCATAAGGGCGGTCGAAATTATAGGTATAGTAAAATTTCTGATGTGGATCATCAATGAAGCTACTTAATTTGGAATTTTCCATGGTAGCTACACCATTATTTACTTTTCTCTCATTTGGTAAAAAGGCAATTTCTCATTTTTAATCCATTGATCATTACTTACATAAAATGAAGAAGATAATTCTGGATTGTATCCTGTGGATTGATGGATAGCACGATGAAGGTCTTCAAATGTTTGATTTGATTTGATATCGATGTCTCTTTCGATATCATCATAGTCCTCAAAAGATACTTTAAATCTATAAATTGCCATTTTATTAATTCTAATTCTTTTACAAAAATACTATTTGAAAGGAAGTTTATAATTTAATTTGAAATTTTCTGATTGTTTTAATCAACAACAGGTGATAGTCCGAGTTCTTTACCCTTTTGAAGCATAAATTCATAGGCTTCTTCTCTTGAGTTTTTTATTTCTCCTTCGAGTATTGCTTCTCTTATCTGATTTTTAATAATTCCCACACTTTTTCCAGCACTAATATTAAAAGCCTTCATAATATCTTCACCACTTACTGGAGGTTGCCAATTTCTGAGTTGATCACTTTCCTCTACATCCTTTAATTTCTGTTTAACTAGATCAAAATTACGGCGGTATTTCTTTAGTTTATATTCGTTTTTTGTTGTTACATCTGCATTACAAAGTAACATTAAGCTATCGATTTCTTCGCCAGCTTCGAATAATAATCGTCTAACAGCAGAGTCGGTACCACGTCTTGAGCTAAAACAATTGGTCTCAATGCAGTTGTACCAACTTTTGTACCAATTTCATTTTTTCATTAAGAGGGAGCTTGAGTTGTGCAAATTTTTGGGTACCATTCTTGCTCCTCGATCTTCATGACCGTGAAATGTCCAGCCATGCCCGGTTCAAAGCGTTTTGTAGCAGGTTTAGCAATGTCATGTAAAATTGCAGCCCACCTTAACCAAAGGTCGTTTGTGTTTTCAGATAAATTATCTAGCACCTGAAGTGTATGATAAAAATTATCCTTATGACCTTTTCCATCTACAATATCAACACCATGTAGATCTGCCATTTGAGGGAATATCTCTCTTAATAAACCAGTGTCAAACAAATAAATAAACCCGGAGGATGGTTTAGGGGCCAAGATAATTTTATTAAGCTCATCTGTGATTCTTTCTGGAGAAACAATCTTAATCCTATTACAATTCTTTTTGATTGCCTCAATTGCCTTTTGATCAATTTCGAAATTAAGTTGAGTAGCAAACCTAATGGCTCGTAACATTCTCAGAGGATCATCCGAAAAGGTTTCAATGGGGTTTAGTGGAGTTCGAATAAGTTTATTTTCAAGATCTTTAATTCCATCAAATGGATCTAATAATTCGCCAAAATTAGATTTATTTAAACCTAATGCCATAGCATTGATGGTAAAATCACGTCTTTTTGGGTCATCTTCAAGGGTGCATTTTCAACGATTGGTTTGCGAGATCGGCACGATAAGACTCCTTTCTAGCGCCTACAAACTCTATTTCTAGATCGTCATGTTTAAGCATGGCCGTTCCGAATTCTTAAAAACAGAAACTTTGCTTTGAAGTAATTTGCCCGCTGCCTCAGCAAATTTAATTCCATTGCCAATAACTAGTATGTCGATATCTTTTGATGGTCTTTTGAGAAAAAGGTCTCTTACAAAGCCCCCAATGACATAAATCTCTGTCTTCGACTCTTCTGCTAATACGCTAAGTTTTTTAAATATAGGATGCTGTAAATGTTCTTTCATAAAAAATGGATCGAATCTCATTTATTAGAGATTAAATCGTAAGCTAGAATAATCAGGCTTAAATTATCCGCAAAGGACAACATATTATTGCAATTATTGGTCAAATTTATCCTTAAATTCTTATTTTCTGATAAAAGAAAATAATCCTCCAGGTTCTAGTTTCATAATGGTAGATGCTTTCTTTTTCGATAAATCGTCCTGTTCCCAATTTACTACATAATCAACACCTTGTTTTATTGTCTCACTTACTTCACTAAAATTTGCAGGAGAGGCCTCTCCACTTACATTAGCTGAAGTTGAAATGAGAGGTTTTTTTAAACCTTTGCAATAGTTGCTGACAAAAATCGTGTTTTACAATTCTAATTCCGATGCTACCATCTTTTGCAATAGCATTGGGAGCTAGATTTTTTGCTCCCGAATAAATAATGGTTAATGGATTTTCTGCGTATTCAATAAGGTCGTAAGCGATTTCCGGGACATCACTCACATAACTTTGTAGTTTATTATCAGTGTCTAATAACACGATAAGGCTCTTTTCTTCGGATCTCCCTTTGAGTTTAAAAACTTTTTCAACCGACTCTGAATTTGTGGCGTCACATCCTATGCCCCAGATGGTATCAGTAGGATAAAGAATTAATCCCCCATTTTTCAATATTTCCAAAGCTTTATTTACTTCTTCTCGTAGCATTTAGATTATTTTTTGGTAAAGTTTGATTAATTTTTCTGCAATTATTTGGTTTGAGACTGTTCAACATGTTTATAGCCACTTTGAATCATTTTTTCTCTTTGTAAATTATCAGTTAAAACCAGTTTGATTTTTTGAGCTAGTTCAATATGGTTTTTGGGATCATATAAATACTATCCTTTCCTCCAGCTTCTCTCTAAACATGAGCCTTTAGCTGCAATAACGGGTACTCCAGAATTTAGCGCCTCCACAATAGGAATTCCAAAGCCTTCAAATTCTGAAGGATAAATGAAAACTTTTGCTTGTTGATAAATAGCAGGAAAATCCTTGAATGCAACATTTTTTAGAAAAATGACTCTATTTTGCAGGTTCTTTGCTCGAATATAATCTTTATGATTTCCGCATAAGGACTTCTTTTCCGATAATACTAATTTAATATCAGAATCAAGCTCTTTTAGTGCTTTTACAATTAATAAGGCATTTTTACGAGATTGTATATTTTCCAACATTTAATAAATACTCTTCTGGCAATTGATAGTGCTTTTTAATCTTATCTTTCGCTTCATTACTTATCTTTTCGGCGAATTGTGCATCGCAAACTTTGATAACTGACTTCAATTTTGGCTTCATTTATACCTAAGAAATAGATTAAATCGCGCTTTGTTTGTTCGCTAATGCCTATTTATTTTATCGGCCTGCTTACAAGCATATCGTACTTTTAATTCATAAATTTTTCTATCAAACCAAGGGTAATACTGAGGATATCTTAAAAAAATTAAATCATGAATTGTTACTACAGATGCCTATACCTGCTTTCTTTAATCCGAATGGAATTTCATTGCTTAATCCGTGAAAAAGGTCAATTTTTTCTTCTTTGAGACTTTTAACAATTCCAAAGCTTCTCCAAAGGCTATAAGAAATGTTTCTTGGGATAGTGAAAAGTAATTGAAGATGAATCCGAAAAGATGAATCCGTTTTTAGGCTTTTTAGGGGTATAAATGCAGTATTGATTGTTGGGATAGTGTTGAGCAAGAATATTAAGAATGAATCTGCTATAGTTTCCTAAACCAGTAAAATTTTGCGTGATACGTTTACCGTCGAATCCTATTTTCATATTCTTGTTCTAAAATTAGAGAGAATGCTAATTTCATTCTCTCTAATTAAAAGAGCTAAAAATAGCAGTATTAAACTGCTACATTATTGTCTCTTAGCGCATCGTTAAGAGATGTTTTCTTATCTGTTGATTCTTTTCTTTTGCCAATAATTAAAGCACATTGCACTTGATACTCGCCTGCCGGGAATTTTTTAGCATAAGAACCGGGAATAACTACTGAACGTGCCGGAACTACTCCTTTATATTCGATTGGTGTATCACCTGTTACGTCAATAATCTTTGTTGAAGCTGTCAAAACAACATTCGCCCCTAAAACGGCTTCTTTTTCAACGTGTACGCCCTCTACAACAATCGCTCTTGAGCCAATGAAGCAATTATCCTCAATAATAACTGGAGAGGCTTGTACAGGCTCTAAAACGCCTCCAATGCCAACACCGCCACTTAAATGTACATTTTTGCCAATCTGTGCGCATGAACCAACTGTCGCCCAGGTATCCACCATTGTGCCTTCATCAACGTAAGCACCAATATTTACATAAGAAGGCATCATGATTACACCTTTAGCCAAATATGCGCCATAACGTGCAATTCCGTGAGGAACAACTCTTACACCAGTCTTTTTATAATCTGTTTTTAATTTCATTTTGTCGTGAAACACAAATGGTCCCACTTCAATTTCCTTCATTTCTCTGATTGGGAAATAAAGAATTACTGCCTTTTTAATCCAATCGTTAACGTGCCAACGATCTCCAATCTGCTCAGCAACACGGATTTCACCTTTATCAAGAAGTAAAATTACTTCTTCAATAGCCTCTTGTATTCTTTGAAGTTGATGAGATTGCGATCATCCCATGCACTTTCTATCAGTTTTTTAGTTCGCTAGTCATATATAATTTGATGCAAATTAAAGGAATTTCTGCCAAATTTTGTAGGATTCAGTCAATTCTTATGTAATTTTGTAACATGGCCGAATCAGAAAAATTACGTATTGATAAATACTTGTGGGCAATACGTGCTTTTAAAACTAGGAGCATTGCTACGGAAGCCTGTAAGGCTGGTAGGATAAAATTAAACGGACAAAACCTGAAAGCATCACATGTTGTGAAGATAGGTGAAGTTTATACCCTTCAAAAAGGTAGCGATAAAAAAGTAATTGAGGTAGTTGGATTGTTAGAAAGAAGGGTTGATGCAAAGACTGCTGTCAATTTTACAAAGATTTAACTCCAATGAAGAAACTCCAGTTTATAAATCCATGTTTCATAGTCCGGCTTTAAGTAGAGATCGTGGTTACTGGCAGACCCACCAAAAAAGATCGTAGAGAGATTGACGATCTTCAAGAAGGTTGGTTCGATTAATTAATATTCAATTTTCATCTCTGAGGCTTCCCATAGTTTAAAAGAGTTTAAAGCTTCATCCCTCATTAATTGTTTGAAGGGAAGTTTTCTTTTTTCGTATGGAAGTTCAATTTCTTGGTATATATAAATTCATCATCAAAGCCGATTTTAGCTGCATCTTTTTGGTATTAGCATAGTAAACTGCGTCAATATGTGCCCAATAGATGGCACTCAAGCACATCGGACAAGGTTCACAGCTGGTATAAATTACACAACCTTCAAGATCGAAAGTTTTAAGTTTTTTGCAAGCAATTCGAATAGCGGATACTTCTGCATGCGCTGTAGGGTCATTTTTCAAAGTAACCTTATTTCCGCTTTTAGCGATGATTTTCCCATTCTTAACTATAACCGCTCCAAATGGTCCGCCAATAGCTTTTTGAACATTTTGATCGGCTAATTTTATCGCTAGACGCATAAACTTTTGATGTTCATTAATTTGAGGCATAATTCTAAGATTAGTGCTTGTAAAACGAAAAAACCCCGGCATAAACCGAGGTTTTTAAAATTATTTAATAAAAACTATTTTTTATTCTTATTGTATTCAGCGTTTAAGCCTGCTAAAACTTCTTTAGTTACATCTAAACTTTCATCAGCATATAATACTGCTGGATTAGATTTAGAATACGTTAAAACAATTTTATAACCTTTTTCCTTCGCATGAATTTTTAAGAAATCAGCAACTTTATTATAAAGTTTTTCGTTTTCTGCCGCTTCTTCATTTGCCAATGCATTTCCCGCATTTTGGTTGTATGTAGCTAATTCTTGTTGTTTTCTAGCCAAACGTTCTTCAGTACTTGCACGTTGGTCAGCACTTAAAGTACCTGCATTTTGTTGATATGCAGCAACTTCACGTTGGAAAGCTGCACCTTTAGCTTGAAGATCTGCTTGTGCTTTTTTTGATTTCTCTTCAAAAGTTTTTTGAACAGCCTTAAAATATTCATAATTAGTTAAAAGAGAATCAGAGTTTACATAAAACAACATCTAATTTGCCAGCAGCAGTGCCAGTTTCAGAATTTCTGATTTAGATTGCTCTTTGTTGCATGAAACAACAATTGCTGTAATGGCTAAAATTGCTTGCTATTTTACTAATGTTTGTTATTAATTTCTTCATATTTTTTATAAAAATTTAAACAAATATAAACTTTCAAACCATTTCTCAACCATTTAATTTATGCTGAGGCAAAGAATTAATACTCAAGCGTAATTTTATCAACAATGCAATAAATTCAATCTAAAATGGTTATTTTTGATCTTTGTTGTAATAAGAAACTATGAGCGAAGAAACAGAAGACAGATCTAATTATTCGGCGGATAATATACAGGTACTTGAAGGCCTGGAAGCGGTAAGAAAGCGCCCATCAATGTATATTGGTGATACCGGATTTAAGGGATTGCATCACCTTGTATATGAGGTTGTTGACAATTCAATTGATGAGGCTCTGGCCGGTTATTGTTCTGACATCAAGGTTACCATTCACAATGGTAATTCTATAACAGTTACAGATAATGGTCGCGGTATTCCTACCGCAATGCATACAAAAGAGAAAAGATCGGCACTAGAAGTAGTTATGACTGTTCTCCATGCCGGTGGTAAGTTTGATAAAGATACTTATAAAGTTTCTGGAGGTTTACACGGGGTAGGGGTTAGTTGTGTGAATGCACTTTCTACGGCTTTAAAAGTTGTAGTTCAGCGTGAAGGAAAAATTTTCCAACAAGAATATTCTTGTGGTAAGCCTCAATACGATGTAAAAGTGGTAGGTGAAAGTGAAAAAACTGGCACCACCGTTACTTTTCAGCCAGATCCTGAAATCTTTACATTAACTACCGAGTATAAATTTGATACGCTTGCTGCACGTTTACGTGAGTTAGCTTATCTTAACAAAGGAATCCGCCTTTCTTTAACAGATGAGCGTGAAACTTTAGAAGATGGTTCATTTCTTTTTGAAGAGTTCTTTTCTGAAGGTGGTTTAAAAGAATTTGTTAAATACTTAGACGGAACTCGTACTTCTATTATTCCTGAGCCTATTTATGTAGAGGGAATAAAGCAAGGAATTCCTGTGGAGTTAGCGCTTCAGTATAATGATACCTATACAGAGAATGTTCACTCTTATGTAAATAATATCAATACTCATGAGGGTGGAACGCACGTTGCGGGATTCCGTCGTGGATTAACCCGTACTCTTAAAGCTTATGCCGAGAAATCTGGAATGTTGAAAAACATGAAGGTTGAGATTACTGGTGATGACTTTAGAGAGGGTTTAACTGCTGTAATATCAGTAAAAGTTCAAGAGCCGCAATTTGAGGGGCAAACCAAGACTAAATTAGGTAATAATGAAGTTATGGGTGCTGTAGATGTGGCTGTGGGCGAAATTCTGGCGATTACCTAGAAGAAAATCCACGTGAAGCTAAAATGATCGTCAATAGGTGATTTTAGCTGCTACCGCAAGAGCTGCAGCGCGTAAAGCTCGTGAAATGGTGCAGCGTAAAACGGTTATGGGTGGTTCAGGTTTACCTGGAAAACTTGCCGATTGTGCCAATAATGATCCAGCAGTATGTGAACTTTACCTTGTCGAGGGAGATTCGGCGGGTGGTACAGCAAAACAAGGTCGTGATCGTAATTTCCAAGCTATTCTACCATTAAAGGGTAAAATCTTGAACGTAGAGAAGGCAATGGAGCATAAGATCTATGAAAATGATGAGATAAAAAATATGTTCACTGCCATGGGAGTGAGCATAGGTACTCCGGAGGATGCTAAAGCCCTCAATATGGAGAAGTTACGTTATCATAGAATCATTATCATGACCGATGCCGACGTTGATGGTTCTCACATTACGACTCTTATCTTGACTTTCTTCTTTAGATATATGAAGCCTTTAATTGAGTTGGTTATATCTATATCGCTGCTCCACACTTTATATGGTTAAAAAAGGTAAAGAATTCCAATATGCTTGGAATGATGAGCAGCGTGATGCGGCAGTTCAAGCTTTAAAGGGTGGTGGTAAAGAGGATAGTGTTAATATTCAGCGTTATAAGGGTCTTGGAGAGATGAACGCAGAACAATTGTGGGATACTACACTAAATCCTGAAACACGTACCTTAAGAAAAGTTACGATTGAAAATGCTGCAGAATGCGACCATATTTTCTCTATGTTGATGGGGGATGATGTTGGTCCTAGACGTGATTTCATCGAGAAAAACTCTAAATATGCTCGAATTGACATTTAATTTGAGATTTTAAGATAATAAAAAGCCCTTCAAATTATATTTGAAGGGCTTTTTTTATGCTGCAGAATTTATCTTTTAAAATTATTTAAATAGTTTAAGCTTCAACTTTTTATAATTGATTATTGCTTGATATTGATTTAAGATATCTCCACCAATAACTCCTACAACAGGCGGCAAATTCATGCTTGAATAAGCCTGTTTTATGGTACCTAAATCGAGTACGGCGGCTTCAAAATTCTTAAACTTCATCTTTCCAATTTTAAGTGTGGGAAGAATAATGGTATGGCTTTCCATATTATTTGTTCCAAGTCCGGTTGAGATTCTATCAGATGCTAATAATTCCCTCCATGACTATGCTGTTCTATTGTTTCTTTGTCAAAAACAGTTTTCGAAGCGCCTGTATCGAGAACAGCATTAAAGGATTGCCCAAAAACAACAACTTCCACCAATAAGTGGAAGCCGTCGTTGTTTAAGTTAATTAGTTCTAATGGAACTGTTTTGGATGCCATTCAATAGCAAATTAGATATGATTAGATTCTTTCAAAACTGCATTCATTGCTCTTACTGCATCCGCACTTTTGTTGAATTCTGCTTGTTCAGCATCAGATAATTTAAAGTCTAAGATTTTTTCCCATCCATTTTTTCCTAAAATTACAGGAACAACCAATGAGATATCTTTTTGACCATATTCGCCATCTAAAGCAACTCCGCAAGAAATAAGTTTCTTTTCGTCGCGAACAATGCTTTCAACCATAGCAGCAGTACCTGCGCCTGGTGCATACCATGCAGATGTACCAATTAGTTTAGTTAATGTTGCACCACCAACCATGGTTGATGAAACTACACGCTCTTGCTGCTCTTTTGTTAACAGCTGAGTTACAGGAATGCTATTCCAAGTAGCGTGGTTAATTAATGGAATCATTGTAGTATCCCCATGACCGCCAATAACTACTGCGTTAAGGTCTGCAGGAGAACAACCAAGCTCAACACTTAAATAATATTTAAACCTTGATGAATCTAAAGCTCCTCCCATACCTAAAATTTTATTTTTTGGTAGGCCAGAAGTTTTTAGTGTTAAATAATTCATGGTATCCATAGGATTAGAAACCACGATAATAATTGTATTTGGAGAGTGCTTTAAAATGCTTTCAGTTACACTTTTTACAATATTTGCATTGGTGCCAATTAGTTCTTCTCTGGTCATTCCTGGCTTACGAGGTAAACCTGAAGTGATTACAACAACTTCAGAATCTGCTGTTGCAGCATAATCATTCGTAACACCTTTATTTTTAGTGTCAAAGCCCAATAGAGCAGAAGTTTGCATCATGTCGATTGCTTTACCTTCAGCAAAACCTTCTCTGATGTCTAATAAAATAAGTTCTTCAGCTAATTCTTTTCTAGCAATGTTATCAGCACAAGTAGCTCCTACGGCACCGGCTCCTACAACTGTAATTTTCATTTTATGATTTATTTAAATTTGAGATCAGATTGTTTGTAAAGCAAAAGATTGCCTTTAATTCTATAATTTCGATTCTTTCTATGAATTTTTGAATGAATCAAATTATAGCCCGAAGATAGCTAATTCAATCTTTTTTATGAAATTCTTTGCCATTTTCATGTAAGAATTTTGTATTATTTTTTTGTCTTTAGTCCAATTTTTCCTTTTTTTCTTGCTTTTTAATAAAAAAATCATTATATTCTAGTTTTGTTCTTAGCTATTAACACCCAATTATACCCTAAAATTGAAAGGTAAAATAGTACAATTTTAATTTTCAACACTCCTTCTAGAGCCTCAAAAGATTTGTAAATTTGAGATTCATCCTAATAAATCTTTATGCCTGATTTTTCGCACCTGCACGTACATACTCAATTCTCACTTTTGGATGGGGCTGCCGATATTTCGCGTCTTTTCAAAAAAGCAAAAGCTGATGGAATGAAGGCGATGGCAATTACCGATCATGGAAACATGTTTGGTGTGTTTAAATTTGTTGCTGAAGCCGGTAAACATGGTGTAAAACCTATTGTAGGTTGCGAATTTTATGTGGTAAATGATCGCCATGTAAAACAATTCACTAAAGATAATCGTGATATTCGCTACCATCAATTGCTCCTGGCAAAAAATCCGCAAGGCTATAAAAATCTTGTAAAACTTTGCTCCCTGGGCTATATTGAAGGTTTGTATAGTAAATGGCCACGTATTGATAAGGAGTTAATTCTGCAATATCATGAGGGACTCATCGCAACAACATGTTGTTTAGGTGCATCTGTTCCACAAACAATTCTCAAAAAGGGTGAAGAGGAAGGTGAGGCAGAATTTAAATGGTGGCTTGATTTATTTGGAGAAGATTTTTACATCGAGCTTCAGCGACATGATATTCCTGAGCAGGAGACTGTAAATGCAGTGCTCTTAAAATTCGCTAAAAAATATAACGTCAAAGTTATTTGCTCCAACGATTCGCATTATGTTGATCAGCAAGATGCAAATGCGCATGATATCTTATTATGTGTGAATACTGGCGATATGAAAAGTACACCGATTGCTACTGATGAAGAAGGTGGTAAAGGCTATCGCTTTGGTTCCCAAATGATCAATTCTTTTTTAAGAGTCAGGCGGAAATGAGCCAAGTTTTCATGATCTCCCCGAATCTTTAGATAATACGAATGAAATTGTAGACAAGGTTGAACATCTTCAGTTGAAGCGTGATATCATGCTTCCTAATTTCCCAATTCCTGAAGAGTTCAAGATTCATACGGGGCCCAGAATCCGATAATCTGAATCAATGGGAATATTTAAAAGATATCACGTTTAAAGGAGCGAAAGATCGCTATATAGATATTAGTCCGGAGGTTGAAGAACGCATCATTTTGAGCTCTTCACCATTCGCACGATGGGATTTGCAGGTTATTTCTTAATTGTAGCCGATTTCATACGTGCTGGACGTGATTTGGGAGTATTTATTGGTCCGGGAAGGGATCTGCAGCAGGTTCTGTAGTAGCCTATTGTATCGGTATTACCAATATTGATCCCATTAAATATAATTTACTTTTCGAGCGTTTCTTAAATCCAGATCGTAAGTCGATGCCCGATATTGATACGGATTTTGATGATGCGGGACGCCAGAAAGTAATTGATTATGTAGTTGATAAATACGGTAAAAATCAGGTTGCTCAGATTATTACCTATGGATCAATGGCGGCCAAATCCAGTATCAAGGATGTGGCTAGAGTATTGGATTTGCCTCTTGCTGAATCAAATATGCTGGCTAAGCTAGTTCCAGATCGCCCTGGTACAAACCTAGTGCAGGTGATGACTGCCCCCATAGAGACTGTTAAAAAAGAGCAAAATCCTGAGGATTTTGAAAATATTAAGACTCTTCGTAAGATTTTGGATGATGGAAAAACCCTTCAATCTGAAGTTTTAAGAGAAGCGATGGTATTAGAAGGCTCTGTAAGAAATGTGGAGTTCATGCTGCGGGGATTATCATTGCTCCTTATGATTAACCGATATTATTCCTGTAGCTACCTCTAAAGAATCTGATTTACTGGTTACACAGTTTGACGGACGTGTAATTGAAGATGCGGGAGTAATTAAGATGGACTTTTTGGGACTAAAAACCCTGACCATCATTAAAGATGCACTGCGTTTGATTAAACAGAATCATGGTGTAGATATCGATATTGATTATATTTCTTTAGAAGATCCTAAAACTTTTGAATTGTACCAGAGGGGAGATACCAATGGGACTTTCCAGTTTGAAAGTGACGGTATGCAAATGTATCTGCGTGATTTAAAGCCAGATAAATTTGAGGATTTGATTGCAATGAACGCTCTTTATCGTCCAGGTCCAATTGAATATATCCCCAAATTTATTGCTCGTAAGCACGGCCGTGAGGAGGTAACTTACGATTTGCAAGATATGCAGGAGCATCTGGAGGAGACTTACGGAATTACAGTCTACCAAGAGCAAGTGATGCTTTTATCTCAAAAATTGGCAGGCTTTAGTAAGGGTGATGCCGACGTATTGCGTAAAGCAATGGGTAAGAAGCAAATCGAAGTCCTGAATAAAATGAAAGCCCAATTTATGGAGGGCTGTAGTGCAAATGGTCACGATAGTAAAATTGCAGAAAAGGTTTGGACCGATTGGGAGGCTTTTGCGCAGTATGCTTTCAATAAATCTCACTCAACATGTTATGCATTTGTGGCCTATCAAACGGCCTATTTAAAGGCTAATTATCCGTCTGAGTACATGGCGGCCGTATTGAATAATCAGAATAACATCGAAAAAATATCATTCTTCATGGAAGAATGTAAGCAGATGGGTATTTCTGTTTTAGGTCCGGATATTAATGAATCCGAATTGACTTTCACCGTTAATAAAAAGGGCGAAATTAGATTTGGGATGTCAGGAATGAAAGGAGTGGGGGATAGAGCCGTTGAAAGCATTGTGGATGAGCGTAATGAAAATGGACTTTACCAAAGTATTTATGATTTTGCGCGCCGATCCAATTCACGTGCAGTGAGTAAAAGGGTATATGAAAATTTGGTTTACGGTGGTGCATTTGACTGTTTTGGACTCAAAAGAGCATCTTATTTCTATAAGCCTGATGGGAGCTATTATAACGGTATTGAGCGATTAATTAAGTATAGTAATGATTATCAGAATAGTTTAAATTCATCTCAAGCTTCATTATTTGGCGGGACTAACGATGCTGATATTACCGAACCACAAATGCCGGAGTGTGAAGAATGGGGCTTGATTGAAAAGTTAAAATATGAAAAGGAATCAATCGGTATTTATCTTACAGGACATCCATTAGATAATTATAAGTTTGAGTTAGACCATTTCTGTTCACATCAAGTAAGGCATTTAAGCTTGGTAAATCGGATGAAAAGCACCGAAATACGTCCGGAAGATCAAGAAGAATTTAAGAAAATAAGTAATCGGGATTTAATTATTGGGGGCTTAGTTTCTGCATGTAGACATGGTACTACCAAAACGGGTAAGCCATTCGGGACTTTCATGTTTGAAGATTATGGCGAGACTTTTGAAATTGCTCTGTTTGGTGAAGATTATATTAAGTTAAAACAATATTTAGAGGTTGGTCTATTTTTGCAGGTCCGTGGACTTGTAACTGAACGATTTAAGCAAAAAGATAATTGGGAGTTTAAGGTAAATAGCATTGTTTTATTATCAGAATTGAGGGATAAAATGTCAAAAAGTCTGACTATTCAAGTGCCTCTCACTGAGCTTAATAATACGTTTATCAATAAAATGGATGAAATTATTCGGATAAATACCGAACAAAATGAAAATAGAAATTGCCAATTAAAATTCATGGTGATGGATTATGAAGAAGAAACTATCCTTGAAATGCCATCAAAAACGCTTAGAATTAATCCAAGTAATGAATTTTTAGACGAAATTTCAAAAATGATTGGCGTTCGCTATAAGTTGAATTAATGTCACATTAGCATAGTATATTTGTGGCAAGAATATTGAGTACTATATTTGAATAATAAACACGAAAAATTAATATTATGGCATTAGAATTAACAGATGCAAACTTTGACGAATTAGTCCTTAAATCTGATAAACCTGTCCTAGTTGATTTCTGGGCAGAATGGTGTGGTCCTTGCCGTATGGTAGGCCCGGTAGTTGAAGAGCTTGCAAAAGAATATGAAGGGAGAGCAGTTGTAGGAAAAGTAAACGTGGATAATAATCCAGGTATTTCTATGCAATTTGGAATTCGAATATTCCAGCACTTCTTTTCTTTAAAAACGGTGAGATTGTAGACAAGCAAATTGGTGCTGTGCCAAAATCTGTATTAGCTGAGAAATTAACTAAGCAGTTAGCTTAATAAAATACCTAATTAACAAAAAAGCTCCTGTAGATATTCTGCAGGAGCTTTTTTGTTTTAAAACCTAATTGAATCTTAATTATTTCCAATATTCTAAATACTCATTTGGAATTGGCTTTTCAAGTATGTTTTTATAGATATAGCGTACATTTTCCTGATTACTATGTCTTGCTTTTTTACCTCCCCAGCCATGACGCTCTCCAGGATACAGCATAAATTCAAAATTCTTATTCAAATCTTGAAGTTTGTCAATTAATTGAATACTATTTTGCATGTGAACATTATCATCCATTGTTCCATGAACGATGCGTAGACTTCCTTTAAGCTTATCAGCATAAGTCATAGGCGATGTAATGCGATATCCCTCTGGATTGTTCTGTGGGGTTCCATGAAGCGTTCAGTGTAATGGGTGTCATATAAAGCCCAATCGGTGACAGAATAATTAGCGATTCCATGTGTGAAAACATCTGCACCATAAGTTAAGGCCATGGTAGTAATATAACCACCAAAGCTACCTCCTGTAATTCCAATTTTAGTTCCGTCTACATAAGGTTTTGATTTTAACAATGATGCTGCATCCATATAATCTTCAATTTCATATTTACCCATATTGCGGTAAATGAAATCCATTCCGGTTTTACCTAAATGACCAGAACTACGATTGTCAATTGCTACTTGAATGATACCTTCTTTAGCCCACCAATAGGTTTGACCTAGCGGACTCTTCCAGCGATCGTAAACTGTACCAGCATCAGGACCACCATAAATAGAAATCCAAACAGGATATTTTTTATTTGGATCAAAATTTAAAGGCAAGGTGATAGTCATTGGTAATTCTAGTCCATCACGAGTTTTATAATAAGTTAACTCTGTTTTAGGCAATTGGTAAGAATCGAAAGCTGGCCCTTTAGAGTCGGCAAGCTCACGAATAATATTTCCCTTATTATCTAACAAAGCTGATTTTGGAGCTGTTCCTAAATTAGAATAGGTAGTGATAAAGTATTTCCCATCAGGAGAAAGATTAATTTGATGGTCATAGTTCCCGAAATTAATTACAGGTTCTTCAGTCCCTTTTAAACTAACCTTATAAAGATCATGTCTGGCTGAGTTTTCTTGTCTTGCGGTGAAGAAAATTTCTTGAGCTTTTTCGTCAACTAATAATAATTGAGCAACACGCCAGAATCCAGAGGTTATTGTTTTTTGAGTCTTCCTTCTAAGTCATAATAATAAAAATGGCCCCAACCACTTTTATCGCTTTTTAAGATAAAACCACTTCCATTTTTAAGGAAATACATTCCATCAAACCAATCTACCCAAGTTTTTTGAGTTTCTTCATGAATGTTCTCTTAGCGCCATCCGTTGGATTAACACTATAAATAATCAACTTATTTTGGTCACGATTCATCCATTGCATCCATAAAGTTTTGCTGTCGGCCATCCAAAATGGTGTTCCAAAATATTGGTCGTCTTTCTCATTAAAATCAGCCCAAATAATACCTTGGGAACCTAAATTTACCATTCCCATTTTAACTTCTGGGTTTTTATCGCCTGCTTTAGGATATCTTGTATTTTCTAGGAACCCATGTTGTCCAACAGAATTATAAATTGGGAAAACAGGAACTTTAGAATCGTCGAAACGCATAAAGGCGATACGCTTGCTATCTGGACTCCACCAGAAGGCTTTATAACGAGTTGCGCGGCCCAAAATTTCTTCATAATAAACCCAAGAAGCCCATCCATTATAAATTAAATCAGACCCATCGTTGGTATATCTTGTTTCAACGCCAGTTTTAATATCAATTGAATAAAGGTCATTTCTTTTGGTAAATGCTACATGGCTTCCATCGGGAGAAAGTGTAGGGTTTTTCTCCAAAATGGTGTCTTTTGTTAATTGTTTTTCATTACCCAATGCATCTTTATAAAAAATATCATTGTTTTTTATGCTTACTGAGGCCTCATTTACTTGTGCAGGTGCCGATTGTACAGCGGTTCCAGTACGGACATCAACTGTATATGGTTTACTTTGTTGACCTTCCATACGGTATTCGATATAATGGGTATTATCGGCCCAACCTCTGTAAACAGGAAGCGGATTTAAAATATCTTTTGCCGGCTTATTGAAGACTTCATCAAAGCTCAAACTTTTTAATTGGGCGCTGGAGGTAAATGATAAGAATACCAAGGCCGTAAATAATGTAAAACTTAATTTTTTAATCATCATTTGATAATTGAATAATATTTAATAATTGGTTTTTTATTGATTTGTAACTGTTTTATTAAAGCTTAAATTCGAAGTTAAATCTTTTTAATAAATCAGACACAGCTATTTAATATTTATTACAGTTAAAATTGTTTTAATTCTAATTTCAATCAACAATAAGTCTATTTTGATATAATTTGTATTAATTTAGAATATGGAATCCGATCTTTCAAAATATAAAGAGCTACAAGATTTTGGTAATCTAGAATTGCTTTCTCAGCAGGTTGTAGAGGGTTTCATTACAGGTTTGCATAAAAGTCCTTTTCACGGTTTTTCTGTTGAATTTGCCGAACATCGTCTCTACAATGCTGGCGATTCAGTTAAAAATGTAGATTGGAAATTATTTGGACGGACAGATAAACTCTTTGTTAAGCGCTATGAAGAAGAAACCAATTTAAGGTGTCAGATTGTTTTGGACGTTTCTTCTTCTATGTTTTTACCCGATAAAAACTTTAATAAGCTTCTGTTTTCAATATATTCTGCAGCCTCATTAATGTATTTATTTAAAAAGCAAAGAGACGCCTTCGGATTAAGTTATTTTTCTGATCAACTAGAGCTTACAACAGCAGCTAAATCAACTACAGCTCATCAAAAGTATCTTTTTTCAGAGCTAGAAAAGCTGATGGGTAGAAATGTAAATGGGAGACGTACAGATGTTGCTTCCGCTTTACATCAAATTGCGGAGCAAATTCATAAGCGCTCTTTGTTAATTATTTAGTGATATGTTGGATGGAGAAACGGAAGATGGACTCAACAAAATTTTCGCTTCATTGCAGCATTTAAAGCATAATAAACACGAAGTGATCCTATTTAATGTGCTCGATCATCAAATGGAGCTGGATTTTAAGTTTGAAAATAGACCCTATAATATTATCGATATTGAAAGTGGGGAGGAGCTAAGAGTACATCCCAATCATGTTCGCGATTCTTACCTTGAAGCAATAAATACTTATCATAAAGAGATAAAGTTAAGATGTGCACAATATAAAATTGACTTTATTGATGCTGATATTCATTCCGGATTTTATCAAATATTGCATTCCTACCTGATAAAGCGTGCCAAAATGCTCTAATGGCTTCCGATTTATTAGTTTGATAAAAAACGCTGCATTTAATTCTCTTTTTTGTATTTTCAATCATTAAAATTGACAAAATGAAAAAAATATTATTTTCAATATCCATGCTGATCTTATTAACCAGTATGCAAAATCAAAAAGCTCCTAAAGTTATTTTCTTTGGCGATTCAATAACTGAGGCTGGAGTAAAGCCTGGTGGTTATATCTCAATCATGCAGGAAAAAATAAAGCAAGGTGCAGCACCAAATTATGAGTTAATTGGCTCTGGAATTGGTGGGAATAAAGTTTATGATCTGTATTTGCGTATGCAAGAGGATGTTTTAGATAAAAAACCAGATCTTGTAGTTATTTATATCGGCGTAAATGATGTTTGGCATAAACAAAGTAGTCAGACAGGGACAGATCCCGATAAGTTTGTCGCATTTTACTCTGCAATTATAAAAAAGCTACAGAATTCTGGTATCAAAGTAATAGTTTGTACTCCAGCTGTAATTGGTGAAAAAACTGATTTCACCAATCAGTTAGATGGCGATTTGAATCGTTATAGTGAGATGATTCGTAAATTGGCTGTAAGCCATGGATGCGGGTTGATTGATATTCGCAAAGCCTTTTTAGAATACAATTTAGCAAACAATCCTCAAAATAAGAGTCTGGTATTTTAACTTCAGATCGAGTTCATTTAAATCAAGCAGGGAATCAATTTCTTGCAGATTTAATGTTCAGGGGCTTTCAAAATAAATAAAATGCCCCGATTTTATTCGGGGCATTTTTATTTTATCTTCTCTTGTTGCTGAATCTTCTATTCGGACTTCCGCTCATGGAAGCAGCTCCTGGTTTAGCTTTACCTTTTTTAGCTGCAGCAACTTTTTTCTTCGTTGATTGACTAAAAATATAAGCTGCGCCACGCATATGGTAGGGTTGATCCTCAACAACTGGGATATCTTTTCCAATTAATTTTTGGATATCTTTTAAATATTCCATTTCCTCTTCATCACAAAATGAATAGGCAACACCACTATATCCCGCTCGTCCGGTACGACCAATGCGATGTACATAAGTTTCAGGTACGTTAGGCAATTCATAATTAATTACGTGAGATAGCTCATCAATATCAATTCCTCTAGCTGCAATATCTGTGGCAATTAAAGCTTTTATTTGGCCGCTTTTAAAATTAGACAATGCCTTCTGGCGTGCATTTTGGGATTTGTTTCCGTGAATAGCTTCTGTTTTGATACCTGCTTTCACAAGGTCTTTAGTTATTTTATCTGCACCATGTTTTGTGCGGCTAAAAATCAAGGCTGACTTAATTTTCTTATCGTTTAGGATATGAATCAATAGCTTCTTTTTATCGTTTTCTCAACAAAAAATAAAGATTGATCAATTGTATCAGCAGTGCTTGAGACAGGAGTAACTTCTACCTTTTCAGGATTTACTAAAATGGTGTTCGCTAATTTCTGAATTTCGTCGGGCATAGTTGCCGAGAAAAATAATGTTTGACGTTTTTGAGGGATTTTAGTAATCAGTTTCTTTACATCATGTATGAAACCCATATCGAGCATACGGTCAGCTTCATCAAGTACAAAAATTTTGAGATAATGTAATTGAACAAATTTTTGATTGATCAAATCCAATAATCTACCAGGAGTGGCAATTAAAATATCGACGCCTGCTTTTAAAGCTGCAACTTGAGATCCTTGAGAAACACCTCCGAAAATAACTGCATGCTTCATACCAGTATGGCGGCCATAAGCTGTAAAGCTATCTCCAATTTGTATGGCAAGCTCACGTGTAGGGGTTAAAATAAGGCATTTTATAGCTCTAGGGCCTTGTCATATATTTTTCCACCTTCTAAAATTTGTAGAATAGGAATAGCAAATGCTGCGGTTTTTCCAGTACCAGTTTGTGCACAACCTAAAAGGTCTTTACGTTCTAATATGATGGGTATTGATTGTTCTTGAATGGGAGTGGGGTTTGTATAACCCTCTGTTTTTAAAGCCTTTAAAATAGGCTCAATTAGATTTAATTCTTCGAATGACATGTATAGATTTTATATTGCTGCTAAAAATTCCAGCAATTTTATATTTCTGCAAAGGTACGGATTAAATATTAATGTATGGATTTGCTAAAATTTTCGCTAGCGAGATCGAAAAAACTCAATTGCTTCGATGATGATTTCGCAGGACTTAATGATCTCATTATCAGAAATTATTAAAGGGGGAGCTATGCGCATGGCAGTATCACAATGTAAAAACCAATCAATAATGATTCCATGATCTACACAACGTTTACTTACTTGTTCAACCTGTACAAAGTTCGATAGTTGAATACTTAACATGAGTCCTTTACCTCTAATTTCCTTAATTTCAGGATGTTCTAGGTGTTTTCTAAATAAAGATTCCTTCCTAGCTACATCATCTATGAGTTTTTCTTCCAAAATAACCTCTAAATTGGCTAATCCGGCAGCACAACTAACTGGATGACCTCCAAAAGTGGTTATATGCCCTAGAATTGGATTTTCTTTTAAGGAACTCATGATTTCATTGCTAGAAATAAAAGCTCCTATTGGCATTCCGCCGCCCATTCCTTTAGCTGACAGTAAAATATCAGGTTTTATTCCAAAATGTTCAAAAGCGAATAGTTTGCCTGTACGGCCAAAACCGGATTGAATTTCATCTAAAATTAGCAAGGTGCCAGTTTCATTACATCGCTTCCTTAAACTTTGCATGTAATTTAAATCTGGTACAATTACACCTGCTTCACCTTGAATAGTCTCCATTATGACGGCAGCAGTGTTGGTATTTATGGCATCAAGATCTGTTAGATTATTGAATTCTATAAATCGAATTCCAGGTAATAAAGGTCTGTAAGCT
Source organism: Daphnia sinensis (assembly GCA_013167095.2). NCBI lineage: Eukaryota > Metazoa > Arthropoda > Branchiopoda > Diplostraca > Daphniidae > Daphnia > Daphnia sinensis. The sequence goes on along the minus strand of WJBH02000199.1, from coordinate 85,081 downwards.
TGTTTATATGCTTCATTGCCCATCACGCTAAGTGCACCCTGTGTACTACCATGATAAGAGTTTTTGCATGCAATTATTTCAGATCTTCCTGTGAAACGCTTAGCTAGTTTCATGGCCCCTTCAGTGGCTTCTGCACCCGAATTGACAAAATAAACAGAACTAAGATTAGGGGGTAAAATTGAAGCTAATTTACTCGCAAATTTAATTTGTGGCGATTGAATGTATTCACCATAAACTGTAAGATGTAAGTATTTATCTACTTGATCTTTAATGGCTTGTATAACTTTTGGATGCCTATGTCCAGTATTACTTACGGCAAATCCAGAAACGAGGTCCATATAGCTTTTGCCATTAAAATCATACATATACATACCTTCTGCTCGTTCAATTTCTAAAAGACGAGGCGTAGGAGATGTTTGTGCAGTATTGAGTAGGAAAAGCTGTCGCGGACTAAGCATTTGCAAAAATACACAATTTTAAAGCGACAGAGAATTTAGCTTTAATATTTATGTATTAAGCCAGGATTTATTTATTTGATGATTTCCGACGATGATTAAGTTGCTTTATCAAATGTTCTCTAAATTCTCGTTCTGATTGATATAGAAGTAGGATTTTCTCAGCAGGAATAACTTTGGAATATAGTTTTCTTGTATTTTTTTCTTAAGATCAAGCATTTTACTTTCATAGCTTAGATCTAAATTGATTTTATCGTTCGGATTTATGTCAGTACGTAACCTTCTTCACGTCTTTTTTCATTAACAGCATCAATTCCTTTTGATAGTTATATAGACTGGCCAAAAATTTTGTGCTTCTGTTGCGTTTTAATCGAGTTTTTTTGGTTATAAAGGCAATTTTATATTCTCAATTTGCTCATACCGCTCACTTTTTGACTGCGCAATAGTGAAACGCTTAGCATTAAAATGAAAGTAGTCACACTTAATTTTTTCAATAATAGGGTCTTCATAGCGTGTTGTTATTAATATATTGTTCAATTTCTTGAGCAGAAACATCATTAGATACTTGTTGTAGGCCATCCTCACTGAGATTTTCAATGATAATTTGCTGATCGCTAACTGTACTATGTATGTGCAAATAATTGATTATTTCTTGATCTGAAACCTGCGATAGTTCTTCTATAATTGCCTCTTTTTGAGTATTTATATAAATAATGGATCCAATTGCCATTGCTAAACAAGCTACTGCTGAATAGCGAACCCATGATAAAATCACATTTTTCTTCTTTGATTTATCATGTTCTTGGATTTTCGATTCAATTTTTGAGCTTAGATTAGAGAAATAATCATTGGGAAGACTATGCTTTAAAGTAGGATTAGTTTCTTTAATACCTTCAAGAATAATTTTTGTTTCGATTTCTTGTTCTAAGTTCTCAAAATATCCTTGAGGAATAGTAAATTCTTCCTCATTTTCAAATCGATGGGATTCAAGAGTAATGTTTGTTTGAATATTTTGGATAATGATTCAAAATATCCTTCAGGTACTGAAAAAGCATTTACTCTTTGCATTGCAGCAAGAGTTGGTGCATCTTTTTCCCAATCTAAATTTGAATCATTTTTCTTCATATTTCTTTGATACTTCTGGCTTAAAAGGTTTAATCCGAATTTATTAAAATATGCTCGATTTTTTTTACTGCAATATGAAATGAGGCTTTAAGGGCACCCACGCTAGTGCCTAAAATTTCCGAAATTTCATCATATTTCAGATCATCAAAGTATTTCATGTTAAATATTAATCTTTGCTTTTCGGGAAGGCTAAGTAATGCTTTTTGGAGTTTTGCCTGGGCTTTGTCGCCATCAAAATAGGGACTCTCAGCAAGGGTTCTAATAGATTTTTACCGTCTGTATCTTCAATTGGGACGTTATTTCTTAGTTTTTTGCGGTTTAAAAAAGTTATACATTCATTGCTTGCGATTCGATAAATCCAAGTATAAAGTTGAGAATCGCTACGGAAATTAGCCAGATTTTTCCAAACCTTCAGAAATACATCTTGCACGATATCATCAGCATCATCATGATCTAAAACCATTCTGCGGATATGCCAATAAATTTTTTCTTGGTATTTTTTCACCAATAAAGAAAAGGCCTCATTTCGAGAGCCTTCTTGTGCGAATTTTTCTAAGATTTCTGAATCCTCAAGCTTCATAATTACAAAATGGCGCGGACTCAGTTGGAGTATATCTTACTTGCGTTTGATAACTTTTTTAACCGCTTTGATGATATCTTCAGTATCTAAACCATACTTTTTCATCAGCTGATCTGGAGTTCCACTTTCACCGAAGCTGTCGTTTACAGCTACGTATTCTTGTGGCACCGGATTGTTTGTTGCTAAAAAGCTGTGCAATACTGTCTCCTAATCCACCAATGCGATTATGCTCTTCAGCACTAACTACACATCCTGTTTTGGCTACCGACTTTAAGACTGCTTCAGCGTCCAAAGGTTTAATGGTGTGAATATTTATTATTTCAACATTTATTCCTTCTTCTGCAAGTTTTTCTCCAGCTTCAATTGCAGACCATACTAAGTGGCCAGTAGCGAAAATACTTACATCCGTACCTTCATTAACCATCCAAGCTTTGCCGATTTCAAATTTTTGATCTGGATCAGTGAAAACTGGTACTGCTGGACGTCCAAAACGTAAGTAAACAGGTCCATGATAATCAGCAATAGCGATAGTGGCTGCTTTCGTTTGGTTATAATCACAAGGGTTGATTACGACCATACCTGGAAGCATTTTCATCATGCCAATATCTTCCAAAATTTGGTGGGTTGCACCATCTTCACCAAGGGTTAACCTGCATGAGAAGCACAGATTTTAACGTTTTTATCTGAGTAAGCAATTGATTGTCTGATTTGATCATACACGCGACCAGTTGAGAAATTGGCAAATGTACCTGTAAAAGGAATTTTACCACCGATTGTTAATCCCGCTGCAATTCCCATCATATGCTTCAGCAATACCTACTTGATAAAAGCGATCTGGGAATTCCTTGATAAAAGCATCCATTTTTAATGAGCCAATCAAATCTGCACATAGTGCCACTACTTGATCATTTTTTTTGCCAGCTTCTAATAAGCCTGCTCCAAATCCTGAACGTGTATCTTTTTTCTCGGTGTACGTGTATTTTTTCATATAAAAAACATTTCCTGAATAATTCAGGCATAAATAAATTTAAATTCTTTTGATCTATTCGATCTTTTATTTTGGAGATTAATAATCGCCTAAGGTTTCTTCTAATTGAGCCAAGGCTGCTGCTAATTGTTCATCATTTGGTGCGCTACCGTGCCATTTGTGTGTGTGCATCATGAAATCTACACCATTTCCCATCATTGTTTGCATTAAAATCATGATTGGTTTAGCTTTTGATGTCTTAGAAATCGCTAAATCTAGAACACGAATAACATCTTCCATGTCATTTCCGCTCATCTCTAAAACTTCCCATCCAAAAGCTTCCCATTTAGCTCTTAAATCGCCTAATGATAAGATTTTATCTGTCGGACCATCAATTTGCTGTCCGTTAACATCGATGGTAGAAATTAGGTTATCAACCTTATTATGACTTGCATACATAGCAGATTCCCACATTTGACCTTCTTGTAATTCGCCATCGCCATGCAATGAAAATACTAAACTACTATCATTATTAGCTTTTTTGCGAGTGCTGCACAATGGCTACCGACATTCCTTGTCCCAATGAACCAGAAGCAACACGAACTCCTGGTAATTTTTCATGTGTTGTTGGGTGGCCTTGTAATCTGGTATTTAATTTTCTGAATGTTGCTAATTCTGATACTTCAAAATATCCCGAACGGGCAAGTACACTATACCAAACCGGAGAAATATGTCCATTTGATAAAAAGAAAAGATCTTCCCCATGTCCATCCATGTTGAATTTAGTATTATGCTTTAATGTGTGGAAATAAAGTGCTACTAAATAGTCGGCACAACCAAGCGAGCCACCTGGATGACCTGATTGGCAAGCATGTACCATTCTAACTATATCTCTACGAACCTGTGAAGCAACTTTTTTTAATTTATCAATATCTGGAGTCATATTTATTATTTATTGGCTTTGAAAGCCTTGGTATTTGTAATTTATTTTTGAGATTTTATTTTAACAATTCTAACACTTGGGCGATGAGTTTTTAGTGTCTACCTTGTCAATGATTTTAAGGATTATACCATTTGGATCAATGATAAAAGTTTTACGGGCAACACCCATATATTTTTTACCATACATATTTTTTTCAACCCAAACACCGTAAGCTTCTACGATTTCTTTTTCGGTATCGGCGATTAAAGAGAAGGGTAAATTATGCTTATTTATGAATTTAGTATGCGACTTCTCATCATCAGTACTTACACCTAAAACCACAAAACCTTGAGAAGTTAATGATTCATAATTATCTCTGAAGCTGCAAGCTTCGGCAGTGCATCCCGGAGTATCATCTTTAGGATAGAAGTAAAGAATGATGTTTTTACCTGCAAAATCACTCAGGCTTACTAAATTCCCGTTCTGGTCTTTCGCTGAAAAATCAGGTGCTTTTTGTCCTTCTATTAATTCACTCATTTTGCTTCAATTTTATGGGTTAAAATTAGTAAAATAAAAATTGTCTTGGGAATATTTCTCCTACTTAAAAAATGCTGCATGAAACATTGCTGTATTATTTTTCTTATCGCTTACAATCAGTTGAAAATCATGCTTCCCATTTGAAAGAGTATTTTCTAAACGATGCCATAATGAACCTGTTTGGCATCATATTCCATTAATACCCATTTGCCATCTAGTAATGCGCTAAAAGTGTCAATTCAGATAAATTATCAGATATTTTAAATTGAATTTTGGATGTGCTCGCCAAATTAGCTCCATTACTGATTTTATTGGAGTTATTTTGGGTGCAATGGTATCAATAGTGATATAAAAACTATCAAAAGTTTTTAGCTCTGCTTTTACGTAGCCATTTCATAATTTCCTCCCATCGCTGTTTTACGAGTATTAATAATTAAGGCTTTACTTTTAAATGTGTGGGAAGAGTGCTATCTACCTGAATAGCAATTTGATAGCTGCCATTTACTGGAATTAAACGATTATGAATGTGGTGAATAGGGGAATAGGCTCCTAAAGGTTTAGGACTCGTTTTATAAACAAAATTGAGATCGCTAAACAAGGTTTTTAGGGGCATCAAAATACTTAATCCAGTAGTGTCTAATTTATTAACTTGATTGTAGATAAATTTCTTTCCAACAATTTCTTTTTCAGATCGTTTTGCAATTGGATCATACTTGAATTTAAAATTTAATTCACTTTCATTGCCTGCAATATCTCGAATTATATATTTACCCGAATGAGTATTTTCATCATATATATTTATTAAACTTTGTTTATCATGTTTTATAGATATTTAGATTGTTTCCAGGCTCAATAAAACTCTTCTGTATTTTCTTTCCAGTTAAAATTATTTCAGGATAATCTATATGTGAATTTATTCCGCGCGAATGATCAAAGGAGAATTTTTCCCAAATGGATGAATAGATTAATTTATCATCAATAAAAAGCTCTATTGAATAGGGCCCATTTATGTTTTCAGAGGCCGAGTTTTTATCACTTGTTATGATTCCGAAACCTACCTCGCCACCTATTTTTATAATGCTAGGCGTTGAAAGAAGGTATTTGCCAGCATTGCCACTAACTGGAAAATATTGCTTTGGAGTATGTTCACTAAATGGTTTTCCATTTGTGTGATATAGGTACAGTCCTGATAAATTGGTTTAACCTTGTCAGGAATTCGTATGCCAAATAATTGAGGATTGATAGTCTCCTCGGTTTTAGTGTCTCTTAGTTCAAAATGAAGATGCGGTCCACTTGAGCCGCCCGTATTACCTGAATAGGCAATAATTTCTCCCTTTTTGACTGGTATTTGTAGGGGTAAAAGTGGGAAAATCAACATCAAACTTTCTACAGAATATTGATACGATTTTAAGGTCTCACTAATGCGATCATTAAAATTACGTAAATGCATGAAAACAGATGTAAAACCATTGGGGTGGTTCACATAAAGAGCATTTCCGCCTCCACCAATCTGAACTCTAATTCGTGAAATATAACCATCTGCAACGGCATAAACGGGGTATCCTTCTCTTTGATTTGTTTTAAAGTCTAGTCCAGAGTGGAAATGATTTGATCGTAGCTCTCCAAAATTCCCAGAAATTATTGGTGCTAAATCTAAAGGGCTTTAAAATAGTTTATAGGATATTTATTTTGTTCAACCTGACTAAAGGCCAAATTGCTAAATAATATTATAAATATACTGAGGAACTTTTTAGCCATTTATTTTATTTATCGGATATCAAAATCCAATAGTTTTTCATCTTGTAGATATCCTTCCAAATGGTCGCCAATATTAATTTTTCCAACACCTTGTGGTGTACCAGTAAAAATAAGGTCCCCTTTTTTAAGTGTTATATATTTTGAGACAAATGCAATTATATATTCGAACGAAAAAAGTAAATCTCTAGTATTTCCATTCTGGACAGTTTTTCCATTCAAATCAAGCCTAATATTAAGCTGATTAAGGTCTTGGAAATTAGATTTCGGTATGAATTTGCTAACCGGTGCAGAATTATCGAATGCTTTAGCAAGTTCCCAAGGGAGACCCTTTTCTTTATGCTTTTGTTGAATATCTCTAGCTGTGAAATCAACGCCTAATCCAATTTCATCGAAATAATTCCAGCAAATTTTTCGGCAATATGTTTACCTTCCTTTGAAATTTTTAAAACAAGTTCAATTTCATGGTGAATATCACTTGAAAATTCAGGATGATAAAATGGTTTATTGTCCTTCAAGATTGCAGTGTCGGGTTTCATGAAGATTACAGGCACTGTTGGGACAGGATTATTTAATTCTTTGGCATGTTCGGCGTAATTACGACCAATAGCAATTATTTTCATAGAGCGAATATAGAAATACGCATCAAAAAGAAGGAAAAAAAAATTAAAGTACAGAGATTCTTTTGGTAATAACTTCAGAGCCGACACTAACACGGATAAAATAAAATCCGCTTGTTATCCTCGAGGCAATTTGAAATGGCTTATTTTGATCACCTGCGCCAACACGTTCAGAAAGGAGGGTAGTAATCTCATTTCCAAGCACATCCATGATTTTAACCGTAACCGTTGCTTCTTTACTAATATTAAAACTCAGGTTTAATTGATCAGAAATAGGGTTAGGATAAACCTTAACATTATTTAATATTTTATCATTGAGCACAGTTTTAGAGCTTCCCATAAACTTAGAATTCATGAAGAAACTATCTTTTGCTGGTTTAAATGGAATAAAATTAACTTTTACACCGTGTTTTAAATATGCAGGCTTGTTCGTACGTGTGTCTGTAATTTTAGTTGAAAGCTTTTGCTTAACTTTTGTAGAATCGGGTCTAGGTGCTTGTGAAAAATTGTTCGCATAACCATTCACACCAAGCAATAAGCTTAGTACAATGGATGCAACAATTGTTCGCAAGTAGACGTTTATCATACGCAAGAAAAATAGAATGTGTAAAGATAATCCATTTTTAGCTTTTTAGCGATTTTTTAGCCATTTTTTAAACAAATTTTAACGTAACAAATCTGTTTTTACTTAATAATTTAGCCTCCTTTAAAATTAGAAAAAAAATATTTGAAATCAATGAATTATTTCAATCGTTGTGAAATTGTTTTTTAGCTGTACTTTTGTCACATAAAATTATTGAAGTGTCGAATACTAAAAATCTCCACAAGCTATCTGCAGCAGGTTTATTAATCAGTTTAGGTATAATCTACGGTGATATTGGAACCTCCCCCCTCTATGTATTTAAAGCGATTATTTCTGATCGAATTATTACAACCGACCTTATTTTAGGCGGATTATCATGTATTTTTTGGACATTAACGCTCCAAACCACAATAAAATACGTAATTATTACGTTACGTGCTGATAATAAGGGTGAAGGTGGGATACTTTCGCTTTTTTCATTAGTCAAGAAAAAGGGTAAATGGCTTGTAATACCCGCCATGATTGGTGGATCATCGCTTCTCGCAGATGGGATGATTACCCCTCCAATTACCGTTTCTGCAGCCATTGAAGGTTTAAGGATATTTTATAAAGACATCCCTACAGTTCCGATTGTTATTGCAATCATCTCAGTATATTATTCTTATACAACAATTTGGGACATTCATTGTAGGAAAAGCGTTCGGGCCAATCATGTTTGTTTGGTTCACTATGATGGCAGTTTTAGGTAGCTTTTACCTTATTCAGTTTCCTGAGATATTAAAAGCTGTAAGTCCATATTATGCTTATGTCTTGCTCTCTACCAACCCAAGTGCCTTATTTATTTTAGGTGCGGTATTTCTATGTACCACAGGGGCTGAGGCCTTATATTCAGATTTAGGGCATTGCGGGCGACCAAATATTCGGATTAGCTGGATTTATGTTAAGCTATGTCTGCTTTTAAACTATTTCGGACAAGGAGTATGGCTTTGGCAACATCAGGGAAGTACCCTAAGCCCTGGGGATAATCCATTTTTCAGTATCATGCCAGAATGGTTTCTCATCGCAGGAATTAGTATCGCAACAGCAGCTGCTATTATTGCCAGCCAGGCGATGATTTCAGGTTCTTTTACCTTGATTTCGGAGGCGGTAAAGGTTAAATTTATGGCCAAAGGTTAAAATTAATTATCCAAGTAATCAAAAAGGGCAGTTATATGTCCCATCGATTAATATTTTATTGTGGATAGGCTGTATTATCGTCGTTTTAATCTTCCGTGAATCCCAAAATATGGAAGGAGCTTATGGTTTGGCCATAAATCTTACCTTTTTAATGACCACCATTTTAGTAACTGTATTTCTTAAACGTAAGAAATTTCCTAATTATTTAATTATAATTTTCGTTTCTATTTATGGCTTAATTGAATTAGCATTTTTAGTGGCTAATATGGCTAAGTTCCTTCACGGAGGATGGTTTACCTTATTATTAGCTTCCATATTGCTTTCCGTAATGTGGGCATGGTATTCTGCTCGGAAAATTAAAAACCGTTTCGTGAAGTTTGTTGAAATCGATTCATATTATCCAATTCTTACGGAGTTGAGTGATGATGAAACAGTGCCTAAATATGCTTCTCAACTAGTTTATTTAACGAGTTCGAACTTTAATTCAGAAATAGAATCTAAAATAATGTATTCTATTCTTCAAAAACAGCCTAAACGGGCAGATGTATATTGGTTAGTGCACGTAGATGTAACGGATGAGCCATTTACAAGAGATTATAAAGTTGAAGCATTGATCCCCAATAAGCTAATCAGAATCGATTTTAAGCTTGGTTTCCGTGTTGAACAACAAATAAATGTATTGTTTAGAAAAGTGGTAGAGGATCTCGTTAAAAATGGTGAGGTTGATATCACTAGTAAATATACTTCTCTAAATAAATATAAGATTATTGGAGATTTTAGATTTGTAGTACTTGAGAAAGTTTTATCTAAATCCAATGTGTTGAGCTTCTGGGATAAGTTTATTATGGACTATTATTTCATTCTAAAGAAGTTTTCGCTTTCTGAAGAACGCGGCTTTGGACTAGATATCAGCTTTGTGACTATTGAAAGAGTACCATTAATGATTTCTAGTCAGGATACGAGTGAATTAACTCGATTGACTTAAAATTATTGGTATCAAATGCAAAAAGACGCTAAAAGCGTCTTTTTGCATTAATAAACATCTTAAAGTTTCTATTTTATAAAATTTAAAGTAAATAGGATTTTAGTGAATTTTGGGCAAAGGTACCCCAGCTTTTCAGTACTTTGTTTAGTGTTGATAGAAGTCCTTTATTATCAATAGGTTTGCCTTTTTTGGGTGCTATAATAGCACTGCTGCCATGGGTTATCAAATACTTGTTTAGCAAACCAACTTATATTTTCATAAGGCATAGCCACCCCTAAAATCATTCCAGGCAGTCCTGTAAATGATTCTGGTCCGCCAGAAACAGGAATCTCATCCGTATAAAAGCAACAACATAAATTGAATCCATAATTATTGCATTAGCTCTGCGACAATTATAACCTGCAATTTCGCGTGTTTCTGAAGTGATTTTCCAGTTTATTTTTCGAGTGCTATCAGATACTAGGAAAACTTCCTCAAAAACAGATTTTTGAACAATACTAGTTCCAGAATTCAAATCAGTATAAACGATATTATTTTGAGTTGATGCTGGAATATCACTGAACCAAGTACGTGCACTTACATCTACTGGCGCGGGGGGTAAATAGAGTTTTGTCTTTATTAAAGACGAGTGTGCTTTTTTAAAATCTTGAATTGAGGCTGAGTTTTTTTGTATCCTCAAAAGCAGGCACATAATAAAATTCATTATCCTTATTCATGTTTTTTTTGATTAGAGCATGCATATTGACGCTCTTTTCGAATCTATTGAACCTTCAGTGGTAAATCGTGCATTTGAGCAAAAACTGAGTTTGCTAGAATTAGCATCAAAATAGTTATTGAAAATAGGGTATGTTTTTCTCATCATCTTGTTATTTTATAGAACCACCACCCATCTGATTTAAGTCATAGGAAAGTGAAAACATGAAAAATCGTTTTATAGTGGTATAGCTATTTTGGCCAAACATATTGCCATTTGCAAATCGATCAAATCCAGTATTTTGATTCAATAAATCGTTGGCGCTTAGAGTTAATTTTAAACTTTCATCTTTTAAAAAGCTTCTAGAAATATCTGTATTCCAAATTAAGCGATTAAAGTCTTGGGTGAAGGTTTTGAGTTTTTTGCTGATACTTATATTGTGCGTTGGAATTAATTTTGAATTTATTGGGAGAAAAAGAGAGATCTCAAAACATGAATTAGCTCCCCAACCATTATTGTTAATCTGTTTTTGCAAGGATGATTCATTTGTGATATATTCCGGACCAAAATTTAAGTAAAACTCTATTTTTTTCTCCTCTCTTCTCGATAATGAAAGTCCAGGATTGATAGTATTCGACTTGTTTTATTTAAAACACTATTAATTAAATTGAAATAGGTGTTAAAATTGGAATTTAAATTTACTCCAAAATTAAACTCTGTACCTGGAATTTTTTGATTGTAATCTGCATATAAACTTAAATTTCCAGGATTTTTTCCTTTCAATTACTTGCTTGAAATGTGCTTTTACCAGCTGCATCAGTAATTGTATTATTACAATATCTAGATTAACAAAGGAGTAGTTTCCGCTGATATAAATTGATTGGTCACTAAGTACCTTGTAAGAATAGTAATTTATGTTTATACTATTTCTAAATGAAGGTTTTAAATTCGGATTTCCAATTCTTATATTTAATGGATCTGTATTTACCTTTATGGGCTGTATTTGATGAGTGTAGGCTGGTTTGTTGTGCCATTATATCTAAATTGAAATGATTTTGACTTGAAAAATTATGTTTGAAAGATGCTTGGGGCAACCAGTTAATAAAATCTCGTTGGAAAATGTTTCCAGTACTTGGTCTGTTTGTTTAAAATCTACAGCACTTAAGCGAGTACCGAAATTGATAATGTGTTTTACCTTTTTTTAAATTGAAGATTGCTCCTGCAAGGTTGGATGTTTGATTGAGCTTAAAATCATTACTAAACTCAATATCTAATACATCAAATTTTCCATTTTGTGATTTATTAAATGATTTTCTATCCGAAATGCTATTGTTCAAGTTTAATCCATAATTAAAAACAATAGACAATGAATTGGAAAGAGGTTCTGAATAGGTAATATTTGAATTGAAACCCGAATTTTTGCTAAAATTTGTTTTTTATTGATCGACTATCTGAGTGCTATCAATTGCCCCAAACTATTGAAGAAATTGTTTTGTGGAGTATAAAAAGCCAGTAGCATCATCTTCATCATAACTTTGACCAATGAAAGCGACAAGGTACGTCCCTTCTTTTTTTAGTTTTTTAGTCCATAAAAAACTGCTTTTGAATAGTTTTTGATCCGCATCATTGCTTAGTGTCCTATTGCTATTATTGATTGATATGCCATTCTCTCTAAATCCCGAGGAAAGAAAATTAGTATTGGTCTTACTATTTTTCATGGTACCATCCAATGTTATTTTTAAATCAGAGGTTGTATCTAGCTTTACTGTAAATATGGCATCCAATTTTTGCCTGAACATAGAATTATCAAAATCTTGATTCGAATTATTGTTGATTATACCGTTGGGAGGTTATTTTGATTTAAAGAATTTTTATCACCTGAAATGTCAATAGATCCTGTTTTATAGTTCAGATTAATGGAATATTATCATCTTTCCATTTGTTATCATAATGAAGTCCGCCACTACGTGTTACAGGAATTCCTTCCCCTTAAATCTTCCATCGAATGAATCGAGGAAATCGTCACCTCCAGTAGTGGTAAACATAATTCCACCTTCAACTACTTGCATGTTTGAATTACCCAATTTGCTATTTTCTTCCCAGCCCAATCCTGTTTTTGCCGTATTTGCTAATGTTCCATAGGTAGAAAATTTCTGTTTTTCTTTGAAAACATTGAGCATTGCCTGCCCTTGATAAATTTATCACTTCCTGAACCAACATCAACTTTACCAAAATATCCCTGATTTTTACCTTCTTTTAATTTGATATTGATGGTCTTGGTACGTTCACCATCATCTATTCCTGTAAATGTGGCTTGGTCACTTTTCTTATCGAATAACTGTACTTTATCTACCATATCGCCACGGATATTTTTAGTAACTAGGGTAGGGTCATCACCAAAAAACTCCTCTCCATCAACTAATACCTTATTAACTTTCTGTCCGTGTGCGGTAATTTTCCCGTCTCTATCTACCTGTATTCCTGGCAATTGCTTAAGTAAGTCTTCAACTTTTGAGTTGGCTTCAATATTGAAAGCTGCCGCATTAAATTCGGTTGTATCTCCTTTAATGGTCATTTGCGCTGCTTTACCTTTACAATTACTTCTTCTAAAAGCCTAGCTTTCAAAATCATTTTTAGCTTGCCGAAATCTTTTTCAGGTTTGATGCTATCTAACTTAAAACTTTCAACATAATCTGCATAATCAGGATAGGTTACTAAAAGTATAAACTGTCCAGATTTAAGGTTGTTTAAAGAAAAAGTACCATTTGATGTAGCACGTGCAAATTTTATGAGTGTAGAATCCTTAGCGTTTAAAACTGCAATACTCGAGTTTACCAAAGGTACTCCAGAAACCGTATCTAGGACAGATCCTTTAATCGAGTACTTATTTTGGGCAAAAGCAACTATTGAAGTTAAAAGTATAAGTATCGATAAGATAAATTTTTTCATGTTTAGATTCAATAAATTTTTTTATAAAGAATTTATATTAACTATAAATACATTTAAATTAAATATGTTAAATATACACTATTTAATTATTCTGAAGCTCGATGCTAAATCAAAAAAGACGATTCCCTAAACGGAATCGTCTTTTTTGCTTCAATAAAATGCTTAAATTATATTTTCTTTTTTATTCAAATTGCTCTTATGGTAAGAGTAAGAAAAAGTAAATAACCAATCCCAATCCCAACCATAGTAAAAATCTTAACCAATTGGTATATCCTAACTCGGTCATGAGGTATAAACAGCTTAACATTCCCAAAACAGGAATTAGGGATAAGTTTTTCATGAATGATAGCACCGACATGATAATTGCGGCAAGTATAAATAAGAAATAGGGGAGTTTATCTCTGTAAATATGCCAATCACCATTATATTCAAATAGTGCAAAAATATCACTTCTAAAAGTGATAAATAAAGCAATAAACAGTGTTGGGACGATTAATTTCGAATTTATATAAGGTATTCTAAATCGCTTATGCTTTGATTCTTCAGCATCTTCTTTGGAGTAAAAGTACTCCTGCACATACCAAAACAAAGGCAAATAGTGTACCGATGCTGGTTAAATCAGTTACCTCTGTTTAAATTCATAAACAAGGCAGGAATTGCTACCACAGCGCCAGTTACAAGTGTTGCAAACCAAGGGTTTTTATATTTTGGATGAATGCTTGAGAATTTTTTCGGTAGTAAACCATCTCTACTCATTGCCATCCAAATACGTGGTTGACCCATTTGGAAAATTAATAAAACACTCGCTGTAGCGATAACTGCACTAATGGAAATGATATAACTGATATTTTCTAATCCCACATTTTGAAAGACAAAAGCCAATGGATCTTCTACTTGAAGGTCTTTATAACTGACCATTCCTGTTAGGACTAAGGCAACCAGAATGTAGAGAACTGTACAAATTATTAGAGAGTATATCAATCCCTTTGGGAAGATCGCGTTGTGGGTTTTTACATTCTTCGGCAGTGGTTGAAATGGCATCAAAGCCGATATAAGCGAAAAATACTCCAGAAACTCCTTTCATCATGCCCGCAAATCCGTTGGGCATAAAAGGATCCCAATTGGCAGGTTTTACATAGAAAAATCCTAAAATGATTACTGCGAGTACAACCCCTACTTTTAGAATTACCATGGCATTGGTAGCTTTTTTGGTCTCTTTAATGCCGATATAAACTAGATAAGTGATAAAAAACACGATGGCAAGAGCGGGGATATCAGCTATAAATCTAAAATTCCCGGAGCCCGGGGCATCTGTCCATGCTTGAACAGCAAACCTTGCTTTCTCACTCATCCCGCTAAGGTTTGAACCTGCTGCTACAAACTCAGCATGGGCTTTAGAAGCCGACAAATAATCCATCGTTAGATATGCCGGAATATGGATGTTAAATCCTTTTAGTAAATTTGTAAAATATTCACTCCATGATATCGCTACGGCGATATTACCAATGGCATATTCCATTAAAAGATCCCAGCCAATAATCCAAGCGATAAGTTCACCAAAAGATGCATAAGCATAGGTATAAGCACTACCAGCAACGGGTATTCTAGATGCAAATTCTGCATAGCAAAGTGCTGAAAATCCACAGTATAGCTGTAACAATAAACAAAATACTTACTCCGGGACCACCTTGGAATGCTGCATTTACCAATTGTAGAGAAAATCCCGGCTCCAATTACTGCAGCAATTCCCATTAGGGTAAGATCCTTAACATTAAGAACCCGTTTTAATCCATCAGATTCAGTTTCGGCATCCGAAAAACCCGCTTTGCGGTCTCTCATGATTAGCTCAATGGATTTTTTACGTAACAGGTCTAAGGCCATAATTTTCTTGAAATTGTTCGTTTAGAGAACCAAACATAAAAAATATTTTTTTGGAATGTACATTCTGAGAAATATTGATTGATGGATTCTTCTTTTATTTGTTTGATTTATCTTTATTCTACTTTTAAGCTCAGATTTTACAAAATCGGCTAATTCTTTTACATAATCTGCACTAAAATTAATTCTATTCCTGCTGTTTCGTAAATCTCCTTGATGGTTTTGGTATAGCCCATTTTAATTAATGCATCTAAATACATAGAAAGGCCTTTTTCAGGATTTCTTTGTAGTTTTTCCAAACTGCAATGGCTCCTAATTGAGCAATTCCATATTCAATATAATAAAATGGAACTTCGAATATATGAAGCTGTTTTTGGCCAAATGATTGTGGAGGGCTTCAGATTTTCCGACCATCGCTAAAATTTTGCCCGAATCTTTGGAAAATATTTGTCCAAGCTTGTTCACGATCTTCGCTAGAATGCTCCGGATGGGTATAAATCCCTGTTGGAATTGATCAACTACGGCAACCCATGGAAGGGTTTTTAAAACATCTTTTAATTGATCTTTTTTGGCTCTTTTTAAATCCTCTGGATTATCGAAATAAACATCCCAATGATCCATAGAGATTAATTCCATGCTCATAGATGCTAATGTCATAATTCAGCCCCTCAGATGGCGTATGCTTAAAATCGTTTAATTCGAGATCTGCTGTGATAAATGTAGAATTGCATGTCCGCCCTCATGAACCATCGTAGTTTAATCACGGAAAGTACCCGCCGAATTCATGAAAATGAAAGGAGCACCGCTTTCAGCTAATGGATAATTATATCCGCCTGGAGCTTTTCCTTTGCGGCTATCCACATCGAAAAAGCCATTCGCCTTCATAATTTCGAGTCTTTCGCCAATATATGGACTCAAACCTTTGAAACATTTAATCGATTTATCAATTAGTTCTTCACCATTTTTGAATGGCTTTAGTGCGGCTTTGCCAGATGTATCAACTTCCATATCCCATGGTTTAAGGAATTTAAACCTAGGGCATTACGGCGAATTTTCAGCCTGTTCTTTTAAAATGGGAACTATTTCTTTTTCTATTGCTTCATGAAAATTAAAGCAATCTTTTGGAGAATAGTCGAATCGGCCTAAAGCCTGAAACATATAATCTCTAAAGTTTTGGAAGCCTGCGTTCAGCGCGACTTGATGACGAAGCTTTAATAAACTATTGAACAATTCGTCCAATTGGACCTTGTCTTTCAACCTACGGGCTGTAATGGCTTCCCATGCCATTTGTCTTACCGTACGATCAGTATCTTTGAGAAAAACCGCAGCTTGTTCTAATGTGTATTCTGATTGTTGAGAGTTACAGACATTGAGCCTGTAATACCTTGATATTTTTGTTGTTCTACCTGGATTTGAGTCTGTAGGGGGATGTTTTCCTCTCTAAATAATTCTAATGCTTTCTTAATCCCGCGAGTATAAACGAAGTATTTTTTCTGGTCTAATTCGGTTGTAAATGGACAATTAATGAATTTTTTATTTAATTCATTGCTAATTGGAGCAATTTTAGGCTCAATTTCAGTCGCAAAGTATTGAAAATCATTTAATAGTTTTTCATCTGTAGTATCGCAGGTCATGCGGATATATCTCCATGCAAAATCTTCTTCTAAAGCAGCCTCCAATTCACTTCTGTCTAATAGCCATCGCTCGAGTTCATTTACAGATTGAATACTTCTCGACTTCAATTCATTGAAAATTGCTCTAAGCTCTCCCAGTCAATTTTTAAATTCTGTGGGATATATTTTCTTGTTTTCGGCGAAATTTTTAGATCGTTCATGTTAAAATTGATTTCGGAGGAAAGTGTCTAATAAAAAAAAGCTTGCAAAAACAACTGATGCGATCCCATTTGTAGTGAAAAACGCACGGTCAACTTTTGATAAGTCGTTAGGCTTAACTAAGCTATGTTGATAATTAATAAAAGAGCAAAAAACAGTACTCCCCGCAAGGTAAAACCATGATAAATCTGAATTGAAATAGGGGAGAGCTACAAAAACTACGGCTAAAACATGTAGAATAGACGAAATAGTTAAAGCTTTTTCTTTGCCTAGCCATGCTGGAATTGAGTTTAAATTATTTTCACGGTCAAATTCTTCATCCTGCAATGCATAAATGATATCAAAACCACTAACCCAGCATAAAACAGCAAGTGAAAAATAATAGGAAGCATAGCAAATTTACCTGTTACTACTAAATATGCGCCGATAGGTGCCAGGGCTAGTCCTAAGCCTAAAACCAAGTGGCACAAAGGCGTAAAACGTTGGTATAACTATAGCCTAAAACAACAGCCAAAGCAACAGGAGATAAATAAAAACAAAGTTTATTTATTAAAAGGGTCGTAACTATGAAAAGTATGCTTATTGATGATGGTAAAAATTAAAGCTTCATTGGGTTTAATTCTTCCAGAAGGAATATCACGAATGACTGTTCTCGGGTTTTGTGCATCAATATCTCTATCTAAATAACGATTATAGGCCATAGCTGCATTTCTAGCAAAAACCATACACAATACCATTAAAAGAAGTTTAATCCAGTTAAATTCTGCTTGAGTGCTTGAAATAGCCAGAAAAAATCCAATTATCGCAAATGGCATTGCAAAAATGGTATGGGCAAATAATACGAGTGAAAAATATTTTTTCATGAACGATTTTTTAATTGATCGAGAAAGCAAATTAATGAATTTTGGCTTTTTTAGAGCTTTTTAGCGATGAAATGATTTATTTAAATCGCCAATAAAACTTAAAATTTCATCACGACCTTCTTGAGTTTCTGAGGATGTGATGTAATGAGTAGGTACTTCCTCAAAAATTTCTAAAAGTGCTTTTCTGAATTTTGCAACACTTTGATCTGTTTTCACTTTAGATTGTTTGTCGGCTTTTGTAAAAATTAGTTGAAAAGGGAGTCCATTTTCACCCAGCCATGAACAAAATTCAATGTCAATTTTTTGCGGATCTAAACGGCTATCAATCAATACAAAAACACATTGTAAGTTTTCTCGATTTCGAAGGTAATAACTTATAAATTTTTGCCATTCGCCACGGTTACTTCTCGAAGTTTTTGCATATCCATAACCTGGAAGATCGACTAATTGCCAGTTTTCATTGATCAAAAAATGATTAATTAGCTGTGTTTTTCCAGGTGTTTGAGAAGTTTTAGCTAATCCCTTTTTTTGGACAAGCATATTAATTAAAGAGGATTTTCCTACGTTTGAGCGGCCAATAAAGGCATATTCCGGTAATTCAGGAGCTGGTAATTTATCTGTCCTAGTGTTACTGCATTGAAATTCTGCGCTTTTTATGATCATTCTGCAAAGTTAGAATAATGATACCATGTTTTAAAGTTTGAAGCTTTAATTCAATCTGTTGGAGGTCATTTTTATTGATTTTCTATCGAAAAGCTATATTAGCTTTATTATCTCAAGCTTGAATCCATTATCTTTGTGCATGTCTAAAATTGTACGTCCTTATCAAGACTCTGATGCTACTAAGAAAGAGCAAGTAGCTAGTATGTTCAATAATATATCTAAAACCTATGATTTTCTGAATCATTTTTTATCTCTTGGGATAGATGTAATTTGGAGAAAAATAGCCATTAAAGAGCTTTTGAAAGATAAACCAGCATTGATACTTGATGTTGCTACAGGACTGGCGATTTAGCTTTTGAGGCTATAAAAACGCTTAATCCTGAAAAGGTTATTGGAGTAGATATTTCTGATGGGATGTTAGACATTGCCAGAGAAAAAATCAAAAACGCCGAATGCATGAAAAGTTTGAAGTTCGATTAGGTGATTCGGAAACTTTTATTTGACAATGATACTTTTGATGCGGTCACAGTTGCTTTTGGGGTTCGTAACTTTGAAAATTTAGAAAAGGGCCTTAGCGATATGCTTAGAGTATTGAAACCAGGAGGGAAGGCCGTTATACTTGAATTTTCTAAACCTAAGGTTTTTCCTGTGAAACAAGCTTATAACTTTTATTTTAAATACGTAACACCAACAATTGGTAGGATATTTTCAAAGATAGCAGCGCATATACTTATTTACCCGAATCTGTAGCTTCATTTCCTGATGGGGAAAATTTTAATTCGCTAATGCAGAAAGTAGGCTTTCAAAATACCAAATTCCGAGCTTTAACGTTCGGTATCTGTTCTATTTATATTGGTATCAAATGAAAATAAAAGTACTTTATTTATTTCTTCTCCTTTTTGGCTTTTTTAACCTAAATGCACAAGAAAATTATGGCGGTGGGGTGGATTTTGAAAGAATAAATTTTGGGTTTCATTTAAATATATCTCTTCTGAATTTAAAATACAGCGGGTATCAAATTGGAGAGGACCTTTTCCAGACGATGTAAACCCTTTGATTAATAGTCCTTTGATGAGTGTTAGCTCAACTCCAACCCAAGGTTTTGGACTTGGTTTTGTATCTGATTTAAAATTAGGAACTAATGCAAATTTGCGTTTCACACCAGGTATGATTTTTTCGGATGCCGTTGTAGATTATGAGTTTGAAAACACTGATTTTTCTACTCAAAGGATAGTTCAAGGCACTATGATAGATTTGCCATTAGGCTTAAAATTAAAATCAAATAGAAGAAGAAATTTTAGGGCTTATGTAATTGGGGGGGCCAAATATAGTATGGATATTATTTCTAAAAAGAAAAGAGATGATTCTAATTTAATAGCTGAAGCTAAATTTTTGAAAAACACCAAAAATAATCTTTGGTATGAGGCTGGAATTGGTTTCGACTTATATTTTGAATTTTTCAAAATGTCGCCCGAGATTAAATTTTCCCAAACAAGGAAGAGTGTACTTTTGGATACAGACCGTTTAGATAATCCTTATGTTGGTCCCATCGACAAATTATTTATTAGAAATATTCAGATCAGCTTGTTTTTTGAATAGCTTTCTGATAGAAATTATTAAATTAGAATTTTAAATTATTATGTCTAAAATAGCTTTAATTACGGGTGCCACTGCTGGAATTGGTGAGGCCTGTGCACGCCTCTTTGCTCAACAAAATTATGATTTGATCCTAACGGGAAGAAGAGCTGAACGCTTAGATTCTTTAGCAACTGAATTGGTAGATAAATTCGGCATCCGAGTGAATACCATTCAAATGGATGTGCAAATTAAGGAGGATGTTGCAAAGCTTGAAACCTTAACCGAAGAATGGAAAAAAGTTGATGTTTTAATAAATAATGCTGGATTATCTCAAGGTTTAGATCCCATAAATTCTGGTAGCTTGACCGATTGGGAGGTAATGATTGATACAAATATCAAAGGTTTATTGTATGTTACTAAAATCGTTTCCAATTGGATGATTAAAAATGGCTCTGGGCATATAATAAATTTAGGATCTATTGCAGGTAAAGAGACTTATTTAAATGGAAATGTTTATTGTGCTACAAAACATGCCGTTGATTCATTAAGCAAAGCTATGCGAATTGACCTTTTACCGCATAAAATAAAGGTTACTGCAATTCATCCAGGAGCAGTAGAGACAGAATTTTCGGAAGTTAGATTCCATGGCGATAAGGAACGCGCTAAAAAAGTTTACGAAGGTTTTGAACCACTGCATGCTCATGATATAGCCGAAACCATTTGTTCGTAGCATCTCGTCCGCCACATGTAAACATTAACGATATGTTGGTAATGCCAACAGCTCAGGCTAATACTTCGCACCTTTTACGGGAATAGATATCGTTTTTACAATTTAGAAACAATTGTTTCGATAAATTTGTATAAAATGACCCCAAGTTAATAGGATTGTGTAATTTTGAAAAAAACTAACCAATTATTAATTAAAATATTTCATGTCTCTTCAACAAACTATTGATCAGGATATAAAAACAGCAATGCTTAATAAGGAGAGTGGAAAGCTCCGCGGACTTAGAGCTATTAAAGCTGCATTGTTACTTGCTAAAACAGAAAAGGGTGCTGAAGATGGCATTTCTGAAGAAATGGAAATTAAAGTGCTTCAGAAGCTAGTGAAGCAACGTAAAGAGTCGGCAGATATCTATCAATCTCAAAACCGTCCCGATCTTTTTGAAATTGAAAATGAAGAATTACAAGTTATAGAGGCTTATCTTCCTCAGCAAATGGATCGTGAAGCTATAACCGCCTATATAAAAGAAGCGGTTTCACGCACTGGTGCTTCTAGTATGAAGGATATGGAAAAGTTATGGGATTGGTTAACAAGGAGTTAGCAGGAAAAGCTGATGGTAAAACAATATCAGAAGTTGTAAAAGAAATATTGGGTAATTAATTAAACTATGTTTCAATTTTGGATTAAAAATTAATTTTATTCCAAATAAAGCGATAGACTTATATCTTAGCGTGAAACATGTACTTAACAATTCTATGGAATTCTCGATAAAAGAAGAAAACGGTTTTAAATATATTGATGAAGGTGAAGGTGAGGTTTTAGTACTTCTTCATGGCTTAATGGGCGCACTTAGTAATTGGACAGATGTAGTCAATGAGTTTAAAAAAGATTACCGAGTTATTATCCCATTATTACCATTGTACGATTTGCCTCTAATTTCTACAGGTGTAAAGTCCTTAGCTAAATTTGTACATAAATTTGTTAAGTATAAAAAGTTAAAAAATATAACCGTTCTTGGTAATTCTCTTGGCGGTCATGTGGGTTTAATTTATACTCTTAATCATCCTGAAGAGGTAAAATCCTTGGTTTTAACCGGTAGTTCTGGCTTGTACGAAAATGCTTTTGGAGGTTCTTTTCCTAAAAGAGAAGATTATGATTTTATCAAAGAAAAGGTTGAATTTACTTTTTATGATCCAGCAATTGCTACCAAAGAATTAGTGGATGAGGTTTACAAAACCGTAAACGATAGAATTAAAGTGATCAAGATTTTAGCAATGGCTAAATCTGCGATTAGACATAATATGGCAAATGATATTCATAAAATCAAAGTGCCAGTTTGTTTAATATGGGGAAAAGATGATAAAATTACCCCTCCTGATGTGGCTGTAGAGTTTAATGAACTTTTACCTGATTCTGAGTTAAATTGGGTCGATAAATGCGGTCATGCGCCAATGATGGAAAGACCTATTGAATTTAATGCGTATTTAAAGAAATTTTTAGATCGTATTTATTAAATTTATACTATGTATGCATACGAAATTATATCTGCTGCCATTACACCAGTAAGGTCTTCTGATACTATACAGAAGGTCATTGATAAAATGGCTGAGTTTCGTATAAACCACCTTCCCATAGTTGATAACAATCATTACATGGGTTAATAACAGATACAGATATACTTGAAATTAATGATTATAATCTTCCTGCTGCAGCGTTAAGTCTTTCTTTATATAGTCCTTTTGTATTTGAAGAACAGCATATTTATGATGTAATCAGACTTTTTACGAACAAAAATTAAGTATATTACCTGTACTTGATGCTAATAAAAATTATAAGGGTGTAATTTGCATTCATTCAATAATAGAATATTTAGCTACTCTAACTTCTTCAAAAGAACCTGGAGGAATTATTGTGCTTGAAGTGGATAATAGAAATAATTCATTATCTCATATCGCCCAGATTGTAGAATCTGATAATGCTCAAATTTTAAGTTCTTTTGTTCAATCTTTTCCGGATTCAACGAGGATTGAAATCACACTAAAGCTTAATAGAACTGATATTTCTTCCATCATTGCATCATTTTTAAGATATAATTATGTGGTTAAAGCTACATTTAATGATATTAAATCTGATGATACAATTTCAGATCGATACGATCAGTTAATGAATTACCTGGATATTTAATAAATCAAGATGAAAATTGCAATTTACGGCAGGCAATTCAATAATACTGTTTTACCACATGTTCAGCAGATTTTTAACATCCTAGCTGAAAATGATATCGAAACAATAGTTCATGACAAGTATAATCAGTTTATAACTGGTAAAATCAGCTTGTCGAAAAAACTGCATACTTATCAAAACTATCATGATCTTATCTCTTCAAAAGTAGATGTGATGATAAGTTTGGGAGGTGATGGGACTTTATTAGATACAGTTACCCTAATCCGCGATTCAAATATTCCAGTTATCGGAATCAATTTTGGGAGATTAGGATTTTTGGCCAGTATCAACAAGGATGAAATAAGCTCTGCAATTAAAAGCTTGATAAATAAGGAATTCACCTTAGATAAACGCGTTCAGCTTTGCATAGAATCTGACCGTAATTTATTTGGTGATGAAAATTTTGCACTTAATGATGTTACAATTCATAAGCGTGATACTTCTGCCATGATGATTGTTCATGCATATTTGAATGGTGATTTTTTAAATTCCTATTGGGCCGACGGGGTGATTGTAGCTACTCCGACAGGTTCTACTGCTTATTCTTTAAGTTGTGGCGGACCAATTGTTTTACCTAGATCTGGCAATATGGTGGTTACCCCAATTTCTCCTCATAATTTGAATGTTAGACCTATTGTTTTTGTCTGATACCAATGTACTTTCATTTGAGATTGAAGGAAGAAGTTCGAAATTTATTCTTACTTGTGATTCTAGAACTGAAGTTATTGACACTTCTATTAAAGTAAGTGTTCGGAAGGCTGATTTTGGGATCAATCTAATTAGGCTCAATAATGAAAATTATTTAGCTACGTTAAGGAATAAATTACTTTGGGGAATTGATACCAGAAATTACTGATATTCATTGAGATACATGCAAAAATTTATCCTGTATATTATTGCTTTATTTGCCTTTAACTCTGCTACTGCTCAAACATGGGAAGTAGGAGCTTTTGCTGGGAGCTCAGGTTATATGGGAGATATTAATCCTATTCGCCCTCAGAAGTTCACAGATTTTGCATACGGTGCCCAATTTAAAAGAAACTTTGATGATATTGGTCGGCAAAGCTTGCTTTTATGAATGGAAAAATTCAAGGAAATGATGCTAATTCAACAAATCCCGCACAAAGAGATCGTAATTTGAGTTTTTACTCTAAAGTTTCTGAAATATCCATGCAAGTTGAATTTAACTTCTTTAAGTATTTGCCTGGTGATATGTATAGCTTTGAAAATAAAAGGTTTAGTCCATATTTATTTACAGGTATTGCTTCTTTAAAATTTGATCCTATGACTATGTTTAATGGCGAGGAAGTGTTACTTAGACCTGCTGAAACGGAAAATTTTACCTATAAAAATAGGGCTATAAGTGTCCCATATGGATTGGGTGTAAAATATAACATAAGTGGTAATTTTAATATTATAGGTGAAATAGGGTACCGGACAGCCTTTACAGATTATTTGGATGATATTAGTGGTAGTTATCCAGATTTTAGTGTAGTTCCAATTAAAACACCAATATCTCAAGCATTATCTGATCGATCTTTTTTCCCTAAAGTTGGTATCCCTGGTACCCAAAGAGGAGATTTTAGACCAAAAGATACTTATATGTTCGCTGGAATTACCCTTAGTTTTACATTTGTGCCTATTCAATGTCCTACTTTTTAATAAATTGTATGTAAAAAGCTTAGATTTTACAGGATTGAGGCACTATTCCAAATTAAATATTAAAAAAACAAAATAAAATCAATTGCTTTAATTCTCTTTTTATTTCTTGTAGTGGAATAACATAATTAAGTCATAACTTTGCATTTCAAAATTTCAGGAACATTTATTTCAAAGAATTTATTAAAAATCGGATAAAATGTTCCAAATTTTACGTTAGAGTGATTCGATGAGTATAATTGAACAGATAGATAAAAACCGTTTGCCACAACATGTGGCAGTTATCATGGATGGAAATGGTCGATGGGCCAAAGAGAAGGGGAAGTTGCGTGTTTTTGGACATCAAAATGGTGTGTTGGCTGTGCGCGATACGGTTGAAGGCGCCGTTCAACTTGGAATCAAATATTTGACTCTTTATGCTTTTTCCACTGAGAATTGGAACCGCCCCAAATTAGAAGTCATGGCTCTTATGGAATTATTAGTTTCTACAATTAGTAAAGAGACAAAAACACTAATGGAAAATGGTGTGCGTTTAAATGCTATTGGAAATTTAAGCTCTCTTCCGGAGAAATGTTATCGTGATTGAAAGAGGCAATTGATAAAACTTCTGGAAATACAAACTGTACTTTAACATTAGCTTTAAGTTACAGTTCTAGATGGGAAATTACGGAAGCTGCAAAAGAAATAGCGAAAAAAGTTAAAGATGGGCAGCTAAATACAGATGACATTAACGAAGAGCTTTTTGCAGCTCATCTAAATACAGGAAATATGCCTGATCCTGAATTAATGATTCGTACAAGTGGTGAACATAGAATTAGTAATTATATGTTATGGCAAATAGCTTATTCTGAATTATATTTTACTACAAAATTATGGCCTGATTTTAGGCGAGAGGACCTTTTTGAGGCTGTTATCGATTTTCAAAAACGTGAACGACGCTTTGGAATGATCAGTGAGCAGTTGAACTAATTTCACTTTTAACACTTTTTAACAAGCGATTAGCTTATTTTAGCACCGTTAAATACAACAAATGAACCGCATTCTAATATTATTTTTCTTACTGATATCTGGAACTTCAGCAGTGGCTCAATTTGGGCGAACTGGAGCTCCAACTCCGACTAGAACTACCTCGAACTCTGAATTAAGCTACCTCAACCCACAAGAATTGGTTATTGGTGGCACAAATGTTATTGGTACTGAATTTTTGGATAAAGATGTACTAGTAACTATTTCTAAATTAACTAAAGGTGATCGTATTACTGTTCCAGGTGATGCAACTTCCAATGCTGTAAAGAATTTATGGGCTCAGGGACTTTTCGATGATGTTAAACTTAATATTGCAGAAATAAGATCTGATACCGTATTTTTTGAAATTGCTGTGGTTGAACGACCGAGATTAACCAGAATTGAGTTATTAGGCCTAAAGAAAGGGGAAATTACTTCTGTAAACGAGAAATTAAACGATAAAACAGGTAAGGTTGTCAATGAAAATTTATTAAAAACTACAACCGATATTATTAAAAAACATTTTAACGAAAAAGGCTTTTTATTCACTGATGTAACTATTACTCAAAGAAAAGATACATCTGAGGCTAATAACATGATTTTGGATATTAAAGTAGATAAAAATGATCGTGTTAAAATCAGTGAAGTTAATTTTACAGGAAATAAAGATTTTAAAAGTAGCGTCCTAAGGAAGTACCTTAAAAAGACAAAGCAAAAAGCCATTTATAAAGTTTTCGGATCAGGCAAGTTTCTTCAAAATAAATATGATGAAGACAAGTTAACAATGATCTCAAAAATGCATGAAAAGGGTTATCGTGATGCTGAAATATTAAAAGATTCTACCTATCGTACAGGTGAAAACCATAGGTGTTAAAATTGATTTGTACGAAGGGCCAAAATATTATTTCGGTAATGTGACCTGGGCAGGAAATGCAAAATATTCTACCAAAATTCTAGATGCTATACTCTCAATTAAAAAAGGAGAGGTATTCAGTGAAAAGAAATTAGATAAGAAATTGTCGAGTAGCCCTGGTGGGGATGATGTTTCATCTCTTTATTTGAATGATGGTTACTTAACTTTTAATGTAGATCCCGTTCAGACTAAAATTTATGGAGATACAATCGATCTTGAAATTCGTCTATATGAAGGTCCTCAATATACCATTAACAAAATTATGCTTAAGGGTAATGAGTTAACCAATGATAAAGTTGTTTTAAGAGAGATTCGTACTAAACCGGGACAGAAATTTTCGAAAGAACTTATCGTTAGAAGTACACGTGAAATTGCCCAACTGGGTAATTTTGATGATACTAAAACGGATCCTAAACCAATTAATATTAATCCAAACGACGGTACTGTAGATATTGAATATACGGTAGTTGAAAAACCTTCTGATCAAATTGAATTATCTGGAGGATTTGGTGGAGGACGTGTAGTGGGTACATTAGGACTTACTTTTAATAACTTTTCTGCAAGGAATTTATTCAATAAAAGTGCATGGAGGCCACTACCTAAAGGTGATGGACAAAAATTAAGTATTAGAGGTCAAACGAACGGTAAATTTTATCAATCATATAGTTTTTCATTCTCAGAGCCATGGTTAGGAGGGAAGAAGCCTATTTATTTTGGTATTAGTGCATTTACTTCACTCCAGTCTAATGGTTTAAGAAATACTGATTTAAATCAACAAAAAATACGTTTTAACGGACTTACCTTCTCATTAGGACAGCGTTTAAAGTGGCCTGATGATTATTTCCAAGCCAATACATCAATCAATTTACAGCAGTATATTCTGAATAATTATAATTCATTCATTTTTTCTACTGGAAATTCTTACAACTTCAATTTAACTCAAGAAATTAGTAGAAGCTCTGTGGATGCGCCTATTTTCCCGACTTCAGGTTCTAATTTAAAATTAACTATTCAGGCTACTCCTCCTTATTCTTTGTTTAACAAGACTAATTATGCTATTGCAACTGATAAGGAAAAATATCGTTTTACTGAATATCACAAGTGGAAGTTTGAATCTCAGTGGTTCCAAAGAATTTATGGTAAATTGATTTTTAAAGCTCAAGCTCAATTTGGATTCTTGGGTATTTACAACCAAGCAGTTGGACAATCAGCGTTTGAGCGATTTAAGCTTGGAGGTGATGGTATGCAAGGATTCGACTTTTTACAAGGTTCAGAAATTATTGCGATGCGTGGTTATGCTAATAATGCCGTTATACCTGCAGGTGCTGATCCTAGAATTGCTCAAGGTTCAGGTAGTCCCATTTTTAATAAATATGTGTTAGAATTAAGACATCCAATTACTGCTAGTCAGAGTGCAACAATTTTTGTACTTGCATTTGCTGAGGGTGGAAACACTTGGAATAGCTTTAGGAATTTTGCACCATTTAATATTAGAAGAACTGCGGGTGTTGGTGCTAGAGTATTCCTCCCAATCTTTGGTTTATTAGGAATAGATTATGGTTATGCATTTGATAAAATTCCTGGACTACCAGACAATGGAAGAAATCCTTTTACGTTTAGTATTTCTCAAGCCTTAAATGGGGGCTTTAACTAAATTAGCAAAGCAGGATAAAAAGAAAACACAAAAAATAATCTTAAATTGCTGATTCTAATTTAAAGGCATTAAAATTGTCTTCTCATTTTTAAAATGAATAATGAATTAGTAAAATAATTATATACAAATGAAAAAAATCGTTATAATCGCATTATTATTAGTTCTTTCTAGTTTAGGAGGGTATGCTCAACGATTCGCTTATGTGGATAGTGATTATATATTAAAGCATATTCCCGAGTATAATTCGGCACAAAAGCAATTAGATGCTTTGTCTGAACAATGGCAGAAAGAAGTTGATATAAAGTTTGCCGCAATTGAAGACATGTTTAAAGCTTATCAGGCTGATCAAGTGCTTTTAAATGCCGAAATGCGTAAAAAACGTGAGGATGAAATAGTACAAAAAGAACAAGAGGCAAAAGAATATCAAAGATTAAAGTTTGGATTTGAAGGAGAACTTTTTCAAACCCGATCAAAATTAATTAAGCCTATTCAGGAACGTGTATCAAAAGCAATTCAAGCTGTTGCTGATTCACAACAACTAGATATGGTATTTGATAAAAATAGTGAGATTACGCTTTTATATGCTAATCCACGTTTAGATAGAAGCAATGATGTAATTACAAAACTTGGTTATAAGCCAGGAACAACAAAATAAATAAGATATCACTAATCATAAACAAAAAACAGACTATAAAAAAACAATGAAAAATCTATTAAAAATAGGAGTGCTTGCTGTAGGAATGATGCTTTCGGTACATGCGGCAAATGCACAGCAAAAATTTGGTCACATTAATTCTGCTGATTTATTACAAGCAATGCCAGAAATGAAGGCAGCTGATGCAAGCTTTCAGACATTTGCAAAAGCTAAGCAAACTTCACTTGAATTAATGGGTGCTGAGCGTCAAAAATTAGTGACAACTTACGAAGAAAAATACAAAACATTAAGTGAGGCAAATAGAGCGGTTCTAGAAAAAGAATTAACTACACTTGGTGGAACAATTCAAGATCTTGAAAAACGAATTACTGAAGCTCAAGAAAAAGCTCAAGAAGAATTAACTGCAAAGCGTACAGAACTTTATCAGCCAGTATTTAAGAAAGCTGAAGATGCGGTGAAAGCTGTTGCAAAAGAAGGTTTTTGCATATGTATTCGATATTTCACAACCTGGAGTTATCTTCTTTGACGGTGGTGAAGATTTAATTAGCCTAGTAAAAACTAAATTAGGTATTGCAGCAACACCTGCAGCTAAATAATTAGAATGATTCTAAAAAAAAATGCGAAGCAAAAGCTTCGCATTTTTTTTTGCCCAAAATTTCTTTTTGGCAATTCTATGCATGATAGGTTCAAAATAATATCCTATTTTTGAATTATGAGTTCAGCACTACCTATTGGGATTTTTGATTCTGGTATCGGCGGACTTACCGTGGCGAATGCCATTCGTAAGATTCTACCCAAAGAGCAATTAATTTACTTTGGTGATACCGCCCACATGCCTTATGGAGATAAATCGCCAGAA
Source organism: Daphnia sinensis (assembly GCA_013167095.2). Taxonomy (NCBI): domain Eukaryota; kingdom Metazoa; phylum Arthropoda; class Branchiopoda; order Diplostraca; family Daphniidae; genus Daphnia; species Daphnia sinensis. Next base: position 55,227 of record WJBH02000199.1, on the reverse strand, counting down.
GCAATAAAATTCTACAGCCTTAAAATTGCCAAGTTTTTGCTGGATAAAAATTGCAAATTAATTTTAATTGCATGTAACACGGCTTCTGCGCATGCATACCACGAACTTTTACACTTTTTAGGAGATAAAGTGCCAATTGTCAATGTGATTGATCCTGTGGTCGATTTACTAGCAAATTCGCCGAATCATGGTCGGATTGGTGTAATTGGTACAAAATCTACTATTCGCTCTGATATTTACGCAAAAAAGTTTAAAGCCATAAATCCAGATATTCAAGTTTCTTCATTAGCTACTCCTTTGCTTGCACCGATGATTGAAGAAGGTTTTTTTAATAATACCATCAGTAATACAGTTATTAACTCATATTTATCATCCTCAAAATTAAAGAAGATTGATAGTTTGATTTTAGCATGTACACATTATCCCTTAATTAAGCCAGAAATTCAAGCTTTTTATAAAGGGAAAGTCGAAATTATAAATACCGCTGAAATCGTAGCAGAGCATTTAAAAGAGCGTTTAACTAGTTTAGAACTACTAAATAACGGTCCGACAAAGAAACATCAATTTTATATTTCAGATTATACTCCATCATTTGCTAATAGCACACGTCTATTTTTTGGAGAAAAGATCCATTTATCTTATAAACCTATCTGGGATTAAGTTTTAAAACATGAAATACACTGCATTTTTAAGCAGATTATGTAAGTTTGCATATACAAAACCTACAAATTGAATTTCTATCTGACATACATCTTGGTTGCAAGTGCATTATTCGTGTTTACTGCCCTGTTTACCTTGTTTGCTGTCTATTCGGAACGTAAAATATCTGCATTTATTCAAGATCGTTTGGGCCCTATGGAAGTCGGAAAGTTTGGTTCACTCCAAGCATTTGCTGATATTCTTAAAATGCTTCAAAAGGAGTTCATTATTCCCACAGCTTCCGATAAAATTTTATTTGTTTTAGCGCCAATCATCATTTTTGTCTCGGTTTATTTAGGCTTTGCAGCATTGCCTTGGGCACCTGGATTAATTCCAGCTTCAATAAACTTAGGGCTATTCTATATTTTTGCCATTTTATCTGTAGAAACACTCGGAATTTTAATGGCTGGTTGGGGTTCCAACAATAAATATGCCTTGTTAGGTTCAATGCGTTCTGTCGCTCAAATGGTATCTTATGAAATCCCCGCTGGTATTTCTCTTTTATCGGTTGTAATGATCGCACAGTCCCTAAATCTTCAAGAGATTACTATAAAGCAAGGAATTTTGAGCTTAGAATCAGCTAAATTTTTGGGACTTTGGGATGTAAAGGCTATCGGTGGAATTTTAGCTTGGAATATTTTTCAAGCTCCACATCTTATCCTAGCCTATATAATTTATTTTATTGCCTCCTTAGCCGAATGTAATCGTGCACCTTTCGATATTCCTGAAGCTGAATCTGAATTAGTTGGCGGTTTTCATATTGAATATTCAGGTTTGAGATTTGCCTTTATATTTCTAGCTGAATACTCCATGATGTTTTTAGTGGGAATGATTGGAGTTGTGCTATTTTTAGGTGGTTGGAATACTCCATTGCCTAATTTACCTAATTTGCCTTTGGCGAACTGGACCACAGGGATGGGATGGGGAATTTTCTGGGTGCTATTAAAAACTTTATCGGTTGTTGCTGTTCAGATATGGATTAGATGGACATTGCCACGCTTACGTGTAGATCAATTGATGAGCCTTTGCTGGAAGGTTTTAACACCACTCGCATTTTTGTGTATGCTCATCTCTGGAATTTGGCGATTAACAATGATGTAAAATCATTAAATATTAATATTTAAGGCTTTTAAAGCCATATAAAATGATAAAAATTGTAGTAAATGTATTTAAAACAGTTGCTAAGGGCTTAAAATTAACCCTAGGGCATATTTTTGCTGCAACAGAAAGTAGAAAGGTAAAGGCAATTTCTGACCCAAATTACTTTTCTCAAAACTCTGGCTTAACTACTATTCAATACCCTCATGTTAAATTACCTGTCCCAGAGGTGGGACGTTATCAATTGGATGTGGAAATGGAGGATTGTATAGTTTGTGATCTTTGTGCAAAAGTTTGTCCGGTGGATTGTATTGATATTGAGAGTATTAAATCAACTGAGGCCATTGGTAAAACTTCCGATGGAACCACAAAAAGATTATACGCTGCCAAATTCGATATTGATATGGCTAAATGTATGTATTGTGGCTTATGTACAGTGGTTTGTCCTACAGAATGTATTGTTATGACTGATAAGTACGATCGAAGTATGCCCAACTTAACAGATATGATTTATAAATTCTCAGATATGACACCCGAGGAGGCTGATGAAAAGCGTTTAGCCCTCGAAAAATTAAATGCTGAACGTTTAGCGGCTAAACAGGCGAGCCTAAATCCTAAAAATAATTAAAATGAACGCAGAACAATTGATCTTCTACTTTTTTGCTGCTTTATTACTGCTTTCAGCTTTGATAGTTGTAACAAACCAAAACCTAGTTAGGAGCATATTTCTGTTTTTTCTTACTCTTTTCTCATTGGCAGTGATTTATGTTTTTGCACTCGCCGATTTTATTGCATTAACGCAAATTGTACTTTATGCTGGAGGTGTTTTAGTTTTAATGCTTTTCGCATTTATGCTTTCCAATAAGGAACTTTTAAGTGCTTTGATAGTTCCAAAACGATCTTTTGAATTAAAACATTTTTTGGTGTGCTGATTTCTTTGTCGTTTTTAATTATTCTGATTCGCACAATTTTAGAAAGTGATTTTTCACAATTGGAATGGATTAAATCAGGAAATCCAATTTCTAAGACTGAAAATACTATTCATGCAATTGGTATTCAAAGTATGACCAAATATTTGCTTCCATTTGAAATATTATCGGTTTTTTTAATGATGGCACTTATTGGGGCAGCCCATTTGGCTAGAAAGGGGAAAAAGTTATGATCCCAATTGCTCATTTTTTAATAATTGCAGCTTGTCTTTTTTCTATCGGTTTGTATGCAGTACTAACCAAGAAAAATGCTATTCAGGTCCTTATTGGAATTGAATTTATGATCAATGCCGCTATTTTGAATTTTGTGGCTTTTGGGAAGTATGATAAAATAAATGGAGGGGGACAAATGTTTGCTTTATTTGCAATTGTATTGGCTGCAGCGGGTGTGGCAGTTGCTTTGGCGATAATTTTAAATGTGTATATAAACACTTTAAAACAATTGATCCTTCTAAAATTGATAATCTGAAAAATTAAAATGGCTGGACTCGAAATTTCAGGATTTGCTGCTTTACTTTCAATTTTATTGATTCTATTGCCCTTTTCGTCTTTTGTTTTAATCATTTTTGGCAAAAAAGGCGGGGGAGCAAATCTCGCTTTTGCCAATATTTCTATAGCTTTTAGTTTATCTATTTACTTAATATATCTACTTTGGAATAAGGTAACTATTCATTATCAATTGGATTGGTTTGAAATCGGTCAAATTCAGTTTAAAGCTGGCATTTTACTCAATAATCTTTCCCTTTTGATGATAAGCCTCGTTTCTGGTATATCGATGCTTGTTCATGTATATTCTCGCTCATACATGAAAAATGATATTAATATTCATCGTTATTGGGCTTATTTAGGGCTTTTTAGTTCATCGATGCTTGCTCTTTGTATCTCAGATAATCTCTTACTTATTTATTTATTCTGGGAGCTCGTAGGTTTTTCGTCCTTTCTTTTAATCGGATTTTGGTACACCAAACATTCTGCATCTCAAGCAGCAAAAAGGCTTTCGTGATGAATCGAATTGGGGATATTGGTTTCCTAATTGGAATAATGATTGTTTTTACTCAGTTTCAAACACTTGATATTTCTAGACTTTTTGCTGAGGATGGATTGATTAAAGCTTCAATAGTTCAAGGTGATTTGTGGATTTACGGATCCCAACAAATGCCTGAGATATGGCTAAGTCTTGCTGGAATTGGCTTTTTTGTTGGCGCTATGGCTAAATCAGCTCAATTTCCCCTTCATACTTGGTTGCCAGATGCAATGGAAGGTCCAACTGCTGTTTCTTCCTTAATTCATGCCGCCACAATGGTTGCAGCTGGAGTGTTTTTAATAGCACGAGTTTATCCACTATTTGATCCTTTTGTTTTAAATGTGATGGTTTTTATAGGTGCATTTACTGCTTTTATGGCAGCCACAATTGCACTCACTCAAAATGACATTAAACGAATTTTAGCATATTCTACCATCTCTCAATTGGGATTTATGGTTATGGCGATGGGCATCGGTGCATATTCCGAAAGTATATTTCACTTAACAAGTCACGCTTTTTTTAAATGTCTTTTGTTTCTCGCCGCAGGATCTGTCATTCATCAAATGCATCACTATAGAGATAAATTGAGCCTAGATTTCGATTATCAAGATATTCGGATGATGGGTGGACTCCGTAAAAGCATGCCTCTGACTTTTATTGGTATGTGTGTGGCTTCTGCTGCGCTCGTCGGACTCCCATTTACATCTGGCTATTTATCAAAAGATGCTATCCTTATTTCTTCATTTGAGTGGGCTGAAGGGAGAGGTGGTTTATCAATAATTCTTCCTTACTTAATGGTATTAACTAGTTGGATGACAGCTTTTTATATCGCAAGGTTGGTTTTTAAGGTCTTTTTTGCTAAATCCAAATTATTAAATGAAAAACAAGTTGAGGAAATTAAAGATCCTCCCAAAAACATGTCCTATATTTTAATGATTTTGGCATTTTTCAGCTTGTTCCTTGTTTTCACATTTAATCCATTTTCTTCTGAAAATTCTTGGATTTTTAAATGCTTTGCCAACTTATATTGTCAATGATAATGAGCTCTTTCATTGGCTTATTCCAGCGATTTTAACCTCAGGGGCTATTGTTGTTATTTTCTGGACTTATTCTCTTTATGTTAGGCAAGATAATTCATCAGTCTTTGGAAAAGGTGTTATCTATAATTTTTCACTTCAAGGCTGGTACTTTAATTTAATTTATAATTATATTTTTATCTTTAAAACTGAAAAATTATCAAAATTGATATATTTCTTTGATCAAAGAGTATTAGATGCTTTAGTTTTAAAATCCGCTAGTCTAATCCGACTTATTTCAACAATCAGTACTTGGATAGATAAATACATTATAGATGGTTTAGTGAATGCTTTTGCTAGTTTAGCAAAGCTTATTGGCCGTTTCGTGCAAAGTTTTCAAAGTGGCAAATTGCAACAATATTTTATGTCGATGCTATTGCTGCTTATCTCATTCTTAATTTTAGCTTATTTTTTATGACCTTATTCAATTTATTAATCACAGCATTAGCTTTTAAAGGAGGGAACAATTAGATATGTTATCATTATTGATTTTTCTGCCTTTAATCGCTGCTTTTTTGATTTTGATTTTACCCAATAGGTTTCAAAATCAATTTAAGTTTATTGCCCTTGGAGTAAGCTTAATTCAATTTATTTTGAGTCTTTTTATTTATTTAAATTTTAATAGTTCGGCTCAAAATGCTGGGATAAATAAAGAGTCACAATTCCAATTGATCGAAAAGTTGTCTTGGATTCGGCTTGATTTAGGAAATATTGGTAAGCTTGAAATTGATTATTTCTTGGGAATTGACGGTATTTCAATGCCTTTTTTAATCCTTTCAGCCCTAGTTACTTTTGTGGCAACTTTAGCTTCATGGGAAATTAAAACGAAGCTGAAAGCTTATTTTTCGCTATTTCTTCTATTAAATACGGCAGTAATTGGAGTGTTTTGTGCTTTAGATTTCTTCCTATTCTATATTTTTTATGAATTGATGCTTTTACCCCTTTATTTTCTAATCGGAATGTGGGGAGGAGTTAAAAGGGAATATGCGGCTATCAAATTCTTCTTGTATACCCTATTTGGCTCGGTATTCATGCTTTTAGTCATTATAGGACTTTATTTTTCCGTTTCAGATCCAAAAACAGGTAATCATACATTTAATATGATTTTGATGATGGATCCAGCTAATTATGCGGATGGTTCTATTTTTTCAATTATTGCCAAATACGATTTATTTGGCGTGCCAGCTAGATTATTGGCCTTCATCGTGTTGTTTATTGCCTTTGCTATCAAGGTCCCAATCGTGCCTTTACATACTTGGCTTCCAGATGCACACGTAGAAGCTCCAACACCTGTTTCCATAATTCTAGCAGGATTATTATTGAAAGTGGGTGGCTACGGAATTATAAGAATTTGCTACAGTATTTTTCCTGATGCAGCAGTTCAATCTGCATGGTGGATTGGATTAATCGGCGTAATTTCAATAATTTATGGTGCTTTAAATGCATTAGCCCAAACCGATTTAAAGCGTTTAATTGCCTATTCATCCATATCTCACATGGGATTTGTCCTTCTGGGTATAGCTTCATCTACTGCTGAAGGTATCAGCGGTGCTATGCTCCAAATGATTAGTCACGGTGCCTTATCTTCCATGCTTTTCTTTTTAGTAGGTATGATTTACCAGCGGGTACACGACCGAGAAATAGCAAATTTTCGAGGTTTAGCTGATATAATGCCACAATTTACGTTTTTTGTGATGATTGCTTTCTTTGCATCCCTTGGTTTACCAGGATTTTCTGCTTTTATGGCCGAAGCTTTTAGTTTGATCGGAGCATTTAACTCAGCACAAGTTAACGGACTTTTGCCACGCTGGATGGCAGTTTTGGGTTCTGTAGGAATTTTATTGGGTGCTGCTTATTTTTTGTGGACACTTCAACGTATGTTTTTTGGTCAGACACAACTAAAAGGTGGCGACGAATGGCTGTCAAATTGAAAGATGTTAATTTACGTGAGAAAATTGCATTAATCCCATTAGCACTTGTAGCCTTAATCCTAGGAATTTTCCCATCACTTGTTTTTTCGAAAATGAATGAATCAATTCTTGCATTTGTTCAATTAATTATAGGCTGATGAAAGACTTTTTGCCATTAATATCTTCATCAATTAATGATACGCTTGCTAGTTTAGCGTATTTTGAGTCTGAGATGGTCTTGGTTGCAGGATTTCTATTGGTGATAATATCTGATTTGTTTTTATCTAAAAAGCTCCCTCAGTTAAGCTTTGGACTATCTATCGCAATTGTACTTATAGTTTTAGCGCAAAGTTTCATACAGCTACATCTACAAGCTCAGACATTGTTTGGTGGGATGATTGTTTTGGATCACCTCTCCATACTATTTAAAATACTTTTTTGCTTAGTCAGTTTGATTTTTGTTTTATTTATCAGATTTAACAAATCGCTTCAAGCGCATGAAAAGGGCACAGGCGACCTCTATGCCATATTATTGGCTGTTCATCTTGGGATGAATCTTATGGCTATGTCGAGCAATTTATTGATATTATTTCTTGCACTCGAAATGGTCTCAATTGGTTCATATTTGATGGTAGGCTATGTTTCTAAAGATTCAAAACAAAGTGAAGCTTCTTTAAAATATGTCTTATTTGGATCGGTTGCCTCTGCCATTATGCTTTATGGGATTTCATTGCTTTATGGCTTTACAGGTTCATTGTATTTTACAAGTCCTACTTTTATAGAAGGTATGCAGAATTTATCGCAACTGCCTTTAATTTTAAGCTTAGCATTGGTTTTTGTAGGAATAGCTTTCAAATTATCTGCTTTTCCTTTGCATTTTTGGGCACCCGATGTTTATCAAGGAGCACCAAATCCAGTAACTGCTTTTCTTTCTACGGGACCCAAAATAGCAGGATTTGCTATTTTAATCAAGTTCTTGGTTCTACTTCATGCAATTGGCATTTCGCTAAATAATATTTATTCGATTATCGCCTTGATTGCCATTTTGAGCATGATTATTGGAAACTTTGCAGCTATTTGGCAAAATAATTCTAAAAGAATGTTGGCTTATTCGTCGATTGGCCACACAGGGTTTATGTTTATGGCTCTTTTTGTTTTACCGGGTCAAAATTATAAATCTCTCATTTTTTACATGTTTATTTATGTGATTATGAACATGGCCGCATTTTTAATCCTAGACGAAATTGAAGATCAAACAGGAAAACAAAATATTGATGATTATGCTGGCTTAGGTAAACAATTGAGTGTTTTAATGATTTCTTTCGTGATTGTGCTAGTTTCACTTACTGGGTTGCCTCCAACAGCAGGTTTCACGGCCAAGTTTTTTGTGTTTTCTACTGCTTTAGACGCTTATTATAATTCAGGTTCAGCACTTATTCTAACAATGATAATTATTGCTGCAATAAGCACTCTAATCTCTTTGTTTTATTATTTTAAAATCCCTTTAAACGCTTATTTAAAAGATTCTAATCAATTAGAAATTAAATCAAGCTTAACTGCCAAAACATATCTTAGCATACTGTTGGCCTTCTTATTGCTCTTATTAATTGTTTTTCCATCAATTATCGAACAATTTTTATGATAGCTCAACTAAAAATGTGTCAGTCAATTTTAGAATACTTTCCTCGTTTTTTCGTTGGATTCTTAGTGATTAAATATCTATTTTTACAAACTCAGAATATCTTATGAGTGACCAGATTAAACATGAGTGCGGAATTGCACTTATCCGTCTTTTAAAACCGCTTTCTTTTTATCAGGAAAAATATGGTACGGCCCTTTACGGACTAAATAAGCTGTACTTATTGATGGAAAAACAGCATAATCGGGGACAAGATGGTGCTGGAATTGCAACTATAAAACTCGATATACAGCCTGGAAAACGATATATTAGTCGCCATAGAGCTATGGGCTCCAATGCTGTTGCTGAAATTTTTGAATATGTTCAAAAGAAATTTGCGGATGTTCACAAAGAAACACCTGAACTTCTTCAGGACACAGAATGGCTTAAAGAAAATATAAGCTTTACTGGTGAAGTTTTGATGGGCCATTTACGCTATGGTACTCATGGAAAAAATAGTATCGAAAGTTGCCATCCTTTTCTACGTCAAAATAATTGGATGACCCGAAATTTAGTGGTTAGCGGTAACTTTAACATGACTAACGTTGATGAGCTTTTAGAACAGCTTTTTGAATTGGGTCAACATCCTAAAGAACGAACCGATACAGTTACTGTACTCGAAAAAATTGGTCACTTCCTTGATGATGAAAACAGATTCTTTTCGATAAATATAAAAATGAAGGTTTTTCAAATGAGCAGATAAGTCATCAAATAGCTGAACATATTGATGTAGCTTCAATTCTTCGTCGTTCTGCAAAAACTTGGGATGGTGGTTATACAATTAGTGGTATTTTAGGTCATGGAGATGCTTTCGTTATGCGCGACCCAGCCGGAATTAGACCAGCTTTCTACTATCATGATGATGAAATTGTAATTGTGACCTCTGAACGTCCAGCCATTCAAACTGCTTTCAATGTTCCTTTAGAATCTGTAAAAGAAATTAAACCAGGCCATGCTTTAATCATTAAAAAGAATGGTAGAATTACTGAAGAGCAGTTTAGAGAACCTCAAGAACAAAAATCATGTTCTTTCGAACGAATATATTTCTCTAGAGGTAGTGATGCTTCCATTTACAAAGAGCGCAAACAATTAGGTTTAAATCTTTGTCCTCAAATTTTTGATGCTATCGATCATGATATCAAAAACACTGTTTTCTCTTTTATTCCAAATACTGCTGAAGTAGCCTTTTATGGAATGGTTGAGGGTGTTCATAATTATCTGAGAGATTATCAAAAAGATATTTTGTTGAACCGTGCAGATAAAATTACGGATGTTGAACTTGATGAGGTATTAAGCTTAACTGCTAGAATTGAAAAAATTGCTATCAAAGATGTAAAGTTGCGTACTTTCATTACTCAGGATGCTGATAGGCAGGATATGGTTGCCCATGTGTATGATACCACTTATGGATTAATAAACAGGGGGACAGATAATCTAGTGATTTTAGATGATTCAATTGTAAGAGGAACTACCCTTAAACAAAGTATTCTTAAAATATTAGACCGTTTAGGACCGAAAAAAATTATTGTAGTTTCCTCAGCTCCTCAAATTCGATACCCTGATTGTTACGGAATTGATATGTCAAGAATGGGTGAATTTGTTGCTTTTGAGGCTGCAATTTCTCTTCTAAAGGAAAGAGGAATGGCGGATGTGATTGATCGTGTGTATCAAAATTGTATTGAGTCACAGAGTCTTGGTAATAAGCAGCTTAAGAACCATGTTCAAGATATTTATATCCACTTTACAGATCAAGAAATTTCTGATAGAATTGCTCAAATTATCACTCCTAAAGAAATTAATGCCGAGGTTAAGGTGATTTATCAAACACTTGATAATCTTCATAAAGCTATTCCTGCACATCTTGGCGATTGGTATTTCTCTGGAAATTATCCTACTCCAGGAGGAAATAAGGTTGTCAATAAGGCATTTATGAACTGGGTAGAAGGAAAAAATCAAAGAGCCTATTAATTCATAATTAATCATTAAAAAAGGGATTGTATTCAATACAATCCCTTTTTTGTTTGTTATAATTTTATGGTAAATTAAATTAATGAATTCCCTGCTAACAGGTTATAAATTATTCTAACTGCAAAAATTATGATCAAAATACCAGCAATCTTATTGAGATGGGAAATTGTCTTTTCTTTTATTTTATACCTCAATTTATTAGCATAATAAGCTTTTAAAACATCCAAGCTAAATTGAGTTATCAAAATGGATCCATAAAATGGTAGAATTTCAGCAGATTTAATTCCTCCCGACAAAGAAATGACCCCGCTAGTAACACTTAACCAATAAAGTAAAACTGCTGGATTGAAAATGCACATTAAAAATCCCTTCAAAAAATAACCCGTAAATTGACGTTTAGAACTATTTTGTTCGTAATTAACTTTAACTTTTTTGAATAAGTAATATAGGCCCACACTAAATAAAATAGAGCTTCCCACTATGCCTATTTGCATGCGGTACATGTTTTCTAAAGCTAGGAAAGAAGTGCCGTAAACTGTTAGTGCAACATAAAAAATATCACTGAAAACAACTCCAGCGGCTAATGAAACACCTGCGCTAAAGCCTTTTTCGATACTTGTTTTAATCAGGGCGAAAAATACTGGACCCGTTAAAAAAGATAGTACGAAGCCCAAAGAAATTCCTGATATGATTATTTCTAACATCTAATTATTGATCAGTTTACATGAAAATGCAAATTAACCTAAAAATGAATAATTATATACTATTTAATATAAAAACATTAAAAACTTAGAGAAGTGAGAAAAATAATTTATGTTAGATAAATATTTCAACAATTTAAAATTAGATATGGATAACAATTCACAAAAAAATTATTCCTCAGCGCTGTACACGCTCATTACAGTGTTTTTCTTTTGGGGCTTTTTGGCGGCTAGTAATGGTATTTTCATCCCGTTTTGTAAAACTCACTTCAATTTGACTCAATTTGAATCTCAATTAATTGACTTTACATTTTATGGAGGATATTTTATTGGCTCATTGATTTTATTTTATGCGTCTAAAATTATTAAGGTTGATATCCTCAATAAATTGGGCTATAAAAATAGTATCGCTTTAGGACTTGTAATTTCGGCAGGAGGTGCATTAATGATGATTCCCGCAGTACATTCTGGTTCTTTCAACTTTATTTTATTAGCATTTTTCTTTGTAGCTATCGGTTTTTCCCTTCAACAAACTGCCGCAAATCCTTTTGTAGTAGCGCTCGGAAGTCCGGTAACTGGTGCAAACCGTTTAAATTTAGCGGGTGGTATCAATAATTTAGGTGGATTATTAGGCCCGATTGCAGTGAGTGTTATCCTTTTTGGATCAGCTACAGCTGCAGTGCCAAAAGATATTGAAATCTCTTCAATCAATAATTTGTATTATTTACTTGCGGGATTATTCCTTGCAGTAGCTTTATTTTTCTGGCTTGCAAAATTACCTAAAGTTACAAGCGATGAGAAAGTAGAGTCAAGTGGCAAGACGAACCTTCCTTTATTTGTTATTTTTATCGCATTCTTATTGATTTTAGCGGCTGATCCAATTTCTAAGGCAACCGGATTAGGAATGCCTGTCTTTGTATATCTTTCTCTGTTTATAATTATACTTACTTTATTAGTAGCACTTAAGTCTGCTGGTAAAGATAAAACAGGCTGGGGTGCTATGGGTTACCCTCAACTTATTCTAGGGATGATCGCTATCTTCACTTATGTAGGAGTGGAAGTAACTATTCAAAGTAATATGGGTGCATTATTGCAATTGCCCGATTTTGGAGCTTATACAGATTCTCAAATTGCACCATTTATTTCTCTATATTGGGGAAGTATGATGATTGGACGCTGGACAGGCGCCGTAAGTGCTTTTAACTTAGCTAAATCAACAAAAAGAATTTTAACTATTGTGATGCCATTTATCGCATTTTCTATTATTTTATTCTTAAATAACTTAAATGGGACTAAGGTTGAGCAGTTTTTTCCATATGCAATATGTTTAATCATTTTGATAGCTGGATTTTTCTATAGTCAAGAAAAGCCTGCTAAAACGCTTTTAACATTCGGTTTCTTAGGTGCTGTAGCAATGGTAGTTGGTTTATTAACTACGGGTAATGTGGCTATTTTTGCTTTCTTGGCTGGTGGTTTAGCATGTTCAATTATGTGGCCTTGTATTTTTGCTTTGGCAATCACTGGTTTAGGAAAATACACTTCACAAGGTTCTGCTTTCTTGATTATGATGATTCTAGGTGGTGCAATTATACCTCCAGTACAAGGTATTCTTGCTGATTCAACCGATATTCACGTTTCATATATTGTTCCTTTCTTAGGATTTATTTATTTAGCATATTTTGCTATAAAAGTAAGCTTCGAGCTTAAAAAGCAAGGAATTGACGTTAGTAAATTGGATACTGAACCTGGACATTAATGAATAAAAAACCAAGCTTTGATTCAATTTTTATGAATTTAGCAACCGACCTGGCTGCACGCTCTCATTGCGTGAAAGCACAGGTCGGTGCTGTTTTAACTAAAGATACCCGCATTATTTCTATCGGTTATAATGGTCCGCCCGCCGGTACCCATAACTGTGATGAAGAATGGCCCGAATCTGGTTGTCCGCGCGATTCAAAAAATAGCTGCTCTTTAGCCTTACACGCCGAAGAAAACGCTATTCTTTACGCTGTAAAAAATGGAATGAACCTTAGTGGATCAACACTTTATGTAACGCTATCGCCTTGCATATCATGTGCTCGGATAATTTATTCCTCAGGCATTAAGAAAGTCTTGTTTAAAGCATCTTATGCACAATACAAGGGCTTGCCGAGTGATGAAGGGGTTGATTTTCTAAACAAATTCGGTATTGAATGTATTTCTTATGACAAGGTTTTGTAATCTTTAAAACATAAATATTAAAGGGTTAAATTCCTGTTGCACAATTTTATAAATTGCACCTTTATTTATTGGTGCAATTTATTTTTAAAATGGGTTATAAAAGTCTTGCTGATTGCGTTTCTGATCTTGAAAAAAATGGACACCTTGTCCGGATAAAACAAGAAGTTGATCCTTACCTCGAAGCCGCTGCCATTCACCTGCGTGTTTTCGAAAATCAAGGTCCCGCAATTCTTTTTGAAAATATCAAAGGCAGTAAATTTCCTGCTGTTTCCAATCTCTTTGGGACTCTCGAGCGATCAAAATTTATGTTTCGCGATACCTTGGATGCTATAAAAACATTAGTAGATCTCAAATCTGACCCCTTAAAAGCTTTAAAAAGCCCTTTTAAATATGCAAGCGCCGGTTTAACGGCATTTTCTGCATTACCATTAAAAAGTTCTTTTAACGCACCCATTAAATTTGGAAAAACCACAATTTCAGCCTTGCCACAAATTGTAAATTGGCAAATGGATGGTGGCCCTTTCGTAACTATGCCTCAAGTGTACACGGAGGATATTGATAAACCTGGCATTATGAATGCCAATTTGGGGATGTACCGAATTCAATTAGGTGGTAACGATTATATTCAAGATGAAGAAATTGGCCTTCATTATCAGTTACATCGAGGTATAGGGGTTCATCAAACGAAAGCGAATGCCAAAGGGCAGCCATTGAAGGTGAGTATTTTTGTTGGTGGACCTCCAGCACATCCATTAGCAGCTGTGATGCCTTTGCCTGAAGGATTATCAGAAATGACTTTTGCGGGTGCTTTAGGGAATCGCCGGTTCCGTTATTTTTATGATGCTGAGGGATTCTGTATTTCTTCTGATGCTGATTTTGTTATAACCGGAACCGTTGATCCAGGATCCAATAAAATGGAAGGTCCTTTTGGTGATCATCTAGGTTATTATAGCCTTCAACATCTTTTTCCTTTAATGAAGGTTCACAATGTTTACCATCGTAAAGATGCAATTTGGTCATTTACGGTTGTTGGTCGCCCACCTCAAGAGGATACTAGTTTTGGAGCATTAATTCATGATATTACTGGTTCGGCAATCCCAAAAGAAATACCGGGACTTCATGAAGTAAATGCGGTAGATGCAGCTGGAGTACACCCGCTCTTATTTGCAATTGGAAGCGAAAGATATACGCCTTATCTCAAGGAGAAAAAACCTCAAGAAATATTAACTATAGCCAATCATATTTTAGGGAAAAGCCAGTTGAGTCTTGCTAAATATTTGTTTATTTCTAATAAGGAAGACGACCCAAGCCTAAAGACGAGCAATATTGAAGGATTTATCAAGCATATTCTTGAACGCGTTGATTTGACTCGTGACCTGCATTTTTATACTAAAACTACTATTGATACTTTAGATTATAGCGGGACGGATATTAATTCGGGTTCTAAGGTTGCTATTGCTGCTGCAGGAGATATAAAACGTGAATTGTGGACTGAGCTACCTGCATCTTTTACATTGCCTCGAAGCTTTAATAAGTTTAAAATGGTGATGCCGGGAGTGCTCGCTATTGAAGCACCTCCTTTTGGTAGCTATGAGCAAACTTTACATGAAATTGAAATTTTAAATATTGCCTTAGCAAATACAAATCTTGATGGTTTGCCTCTTTTTATTCTTTGCGATAATGCAGGTTTTGTAGCAGAAAATATCAATAATTTTGTTTGGGTAAGTTTTACTAGAAGTAATCCATCTCACGATATTCATGGTATAAAATCATTTACAGAGCATAAACATTGGGGTTGCAAAGGACCCTTAATTATTGATGCTCGATTAAAGAAACATCATGCTCCAGAATTAATTAGGAATCCTGAAGTTGAAAAAAGAGTGGATCAATTAGGAGCACCAGGTGGACCTTTATACGGCATTATTTAGTCGTTTTTACTTTGATTTCTCATAAAATTTTAGTATATTATTGATTTGATACTGTTTTTTGTAAAAATTCTTTAGAAAACGTATTAAAAAATTAAAAAGGATTATTAGAATACTTCCTGGCTCCGTTCAAAAAAGTTATCTTTGCTCATGCAAGAAAAAATCATCATTCTTGACTTCGGTTCGCAATACACTCAACTTATTGCACGTAGAGTCAGAGAGCTAAACGTATACTGCGAGATACATCCATTTAATCACCTTCCTGAATTTGATAGCTCAGTTAAAGGTGTAATTCTTTCAGGAAGTCCTTATTCTGTGCGTCAGGATGATGCACCTCAAGTAGATTTCGAATCATTACAAAAAAAGTTTCCGATTTTAGGAGTTTGCTATGGCGCTCAATACATTGCTCAAAAATCTGGTGGTGAAGTGAAGGCTTCTTCTACTCGTGAATATGGTAGAGCATGTTTGGATTTTATTGATCAAAAAAATCCATTATTTAAAAATATTCCTGCAAATTCTCAAACTTGGATGTCGCATGCGGATACTATTGCCTCTATTCCTGATCATTTTGAAGTTATTGCCAGCACCGATTCTGTTAAAGTTGCTGCTTATCAAATAAAAAATGCTAAAGTTTTCGGAATTCAATTTCATCCTGAGGTAACTCATAGCACGGATGGAAAGCAATTATTGAAGAATTTCCTTGTTGATATTTGTGATTGTAGTCAGGATTGGACGCCTGATGCCTTTATTGAGACAACTATTCAATCACTTAAAGAAAAATTAGGTGATGATAGGGTTATCCTAGGTCTTTCTGGTGGTGTTGATTCATCTGTTGCTGCAGTTCTACTACATCAGGCGATAGGTAAAAATTTGCACTGCATTTTTGTTGACAATGGTTTATTGCGCAAAGGTGAGTTTGAGCAGGTTTTGGATTCTTATCAGCACATGGGGCTAAATGTTCGTGGGGTAAGAGCTGGAGATAGATTTTTAGGTCAGCTTGCTGGAATTAAAGATCCTGAGACAAAAAGAAAAGCCATTGGAAGGGTATTTATCGAGGTTTTTGATGATGCAGCACATGAGGTGAAAGATGTAAAATGGCTCGGACAAGGTACAATCTATCCAGATGTTATTGAGTCTGTTTCGGTTAAAGGTCCATCAGCAACGATAAAATCACATCATAATGTGGGTGGTTTACCCGATTTTATGAAATTGAAAGTAGTAGAGCCACTAAATACCTTATTTAAGGATGAGGTTAGAAGGGTAGGAGCTACTTTGGGTATGGATCCGGCACTTTTGGGTAGACATCCTTTCCCGGGTCCAGGATTAGCTATTCGTATTTTGGATGATATTACTCCTGAAAAAGTAGCAATTCTTCAAGAAGCTGATGCCATTTATATCAATAATTTGAAATCTTCGGGTTGGTATGATAAGGTTTGGCAAGCTGGAGCAATATTTTTGCCGGTACAATCGGTAGGGGTAATGGGCGACGAAAGAACTTATGAGCATGTTATTTGTTTAAGAGCAGTAAGCTCAGTTGACGGCATGACGGCTGATTGGAGTCACTTGCCTTATGATCTGCTCGCTAAAATCTCCAATGAAATTATAAATAATGTAAAAGGAATTAACAGAGTTGTATATGATATTAGTTCCAAACCGCCTGCTACCATTGAGTGGGAATAAATTATTCTTGATTTTAAGCATGCTGGTATTTTTATCGGCATGCTCTAAAAAAATAACTGCTCCTAAGCCCGTTGATATCCCATCTCCAAGCCAATTAGAGGAGCAGAAAAAGATTGTTCCGCTAAAAACAGATCATTCAATAGCTTTACTTCTACCTTTTGATTTAAATACTATTAATCTTAAGTCGCTAACTAACAAGAACTTAGAAAAAGCTAGTCTGGCTATTGATTTTTATCACGGTTTCAAATTAGCACTTGATTCTCTAACAATAAATGGTCATAATTTTGATCTGCAAGTTTTTGATACACAAAATCAGGAGACAAGGGTAGTAAATCTTGCTTTAGCTAACTCAGTAAAAAGCAAGGATATCATTATTGGCCCAGTATTTCCAGATGCCATTAAAACTTTTGGTGATTTTGCCCAATTTAATGATGATAAACTTCAAGTTTCACCGCTTGCGGCATCTATTCCTGCTGATTTTAATAATCCTAGCCTAGTTACTGTTAATAATACCATTGATCAGCATGCGCGTAAAATTGCTGAATTTATTAGTTCAAACTACCAAGCAGAGCAAGTAAATGTTGTTTTGATTAATACTCAAAAGACTGAGGATGCTAAATTTTCGAATCATTTTAAAAGAAATTTGGCACTGCTTGCAGGAGATAAATTTCGCATAACTGAGCGTGCAACAGTTATTTCATTAGAGAAATATTTAGTGCCAACAAAGAACAATTTAGTGATTATTAGCTCTTCAGATAAATTATTTGTAACACCTTCAATTGATAAATTATATAATTTATTAACAAAGCAAAAGTTCAAAATTGAAATCTTTGGTCACCCAAATTGGTTAAAAGCCAGTTATTTGACACAAGAAAAAATGCAAGCTTTAAATGCTAGGATTAGTTCTTCTTACTATGTGAATTATAAATCTTCAAGCGTTAAGAATTTTATTGCAAGATATCGCGATGAATATGGTTTTGAACCCTCTGAATATTCATTTAAAGGTTTTGATATTGGCTATTATTTTGGCGGACTACTTGAGAAATACGGTAATGACTATGCTAAACATTTAAACGATTATCTTTATAAAGGTTTACATGCAAGCTTTAAATTTTCTAAAGATCCTAAACTCGGATATGTAAACACAGAATTAATGATACTTCGATATAAAAATTTTGAACTTCAACCTGAAAAATGAGAGCAGAACAACAGCTTAGAAGTTTTTTAAAGGTTTTAGAGAGCTTTCCGGAGGATAGGCCGCTTACTAAGTTTTTGCCTGAATACTTTAAGAAAAATAAACAAATGGGCTCAAGCGATCGCCGAATGGCATCAAGGCTGCTCTATAATTATTTTCGTTTAGGCAAGGCTCTTTTAAATAAGACTAAAGAAGAAAGATTATTCCTTGCTGAATTTCTTTGTAACTCGTTTGATAATCCATTTTTAGAGCATTTTCGTCCTGATTTGAATAGTAAAATTTCAATCTCTTTGGATGAAAAAATAAAGTTTGCTGAAGAACATGAGGGATTAGTTTTAGTAGAAGTTTTTCCGTTTTTTAAGCATTTATCCGAAGGAGTAGATAAAATTCAATTCTTAAAGTCATATTTTATTCAACCAGATTTATTTATTCGCGTTTATCCAAGATCACTTTCTAAAGTTTTGGAAATATTGAAGAGTAATTCAATTGATTTTAAGCAAATTAATGAACATACCCTTTCATTGCCAAATGGAACGAATTTGAATAACTTATTTCCTGATTCAAGCTTTAGCACTAAGCCATTTGAAATACAAGACTTATCTTCTCAATACACATTAAACTATTTCAAACCACAACGATATGAACACTGGTGGGATGCATGTGCAGCTTCAGGGGGTAAGTCGCTTTTGCTGTTTTCTGAGCAGCCTGATATTAAACTAGTTGTTTCTGATATCCGTGAAAGCATTCTAGATAATTTAGATGAGCGTTTCAAAGCTGCAGGATTAAGAACATATCAGAAAAAAATAATTGATCTGACTAAAAATGCAGATCCCGAATTACATCATTATGAGTTTGATGGAATTATTTTGGATGCTCCTTGTTCGGGATCTGGCACTTGGGGAAGAACCCCTGAAATGATTAGCCAGTTTGAAGAGTATAAAATACAAGGTTTTCAAAATCTTCAAAAAACTATTGCTTCAAACACTTTAAAATATCTTAAGGCAGGTAAGCCTTTAATCTACATCACTTGTTCCGTTTTTAGAGAAGAAAACGAAGAAGTAGTGCAATATCTCCAACAAGAGCATGAAATGAAGCTGGAGGGCTTAGAATTGATCAGAGGCTATGATAAAAAGGCGGATACGATGTTTGTCGCGCGATTAATTCGCTAAATCCCTATAATCCAGTATTATTTCTAAATAATTTAATCGCAATAGCTAGAAGGATAATCCCAAAGGCCTTTCGCATGATGTTTAAACCAGTTTTCCCTAAAAGTTTCTCAAGGTAAATGGTGTTTTTCAATACGATATAAACAAAAATCATGTTTATAATTATTCCTACAATAATATTTTGAGTAGCATATTCGGATTTTAATGATAGGAGAGTGGTCAATGTTCCAGAACCAGCAATTAATGGGAATGCTAATGGTACAATTGATGCACTTTCAGGTGCCTCTTCACGGAAGAAATTAATTCCTAAAATCATTTCCATAGCAATGATAAAAATTACCACAGATCCCGCAATCGCAAAAGATGATATGTCGAGTCCGATGATATTTAACATTTCCTCACCTACAAATAAGAATAGTATCATTAATAATAATGCAACGATTGAAGCTTTTTCGGATTGAATATGACCCACTTTATTGCGTAAAGAAACCACAACAGGGATAGAGCCAAGAATATCAATGATTGCAAAGAGAATCATGGTTACTGAAAGAATCTGCTTATAATTGAAGTTTTCCATGAATGTTGTATTTAAAATATGAAGGTATAAATTTCCTTTAATTAAAAAAGGTTTCAGATAAATCTGAAACCTTTTTTTAATATTAAATTAATATGAAAGGATTACTCTCTATCTTTTTCAATGATTACGCCATCTCTTAATTCACGGATTTTACTATTCTTTTTACCGTAAATAAAGTAGATTACAACACCTAGAGCCATCCAAATTCCTAAACGGTACCAGCTTTCTGCAGGTAGGGTGTACATTAAATACACACACACTAAAATTCCCATAATTGGAACAAATGGTACCCAAGGAGTTCTAAACGGTCTTTCAATATTTGGCATAGTATGACGTAGTACCATGATACCAATACAAACTAAAGTAAAGGCAAATAAAGTACCGATACTCACCATGTGGCCTAAATCTGAAACTGGAACGAAACCAGCGAAAAGACTTACAAAAACTAAGAAGAACAAATTAGTTTTCCAAGGAGTGCGGAAGCTTGGGTGTACTGAAGAAAAGAATTTCGGCAATAAACCATCTTTCGACATGGTATAAAATACACGTGATTGACCCATTAACATCACTAAGATTACAGAGGTATAACCTGCAAGGATGGCAATAATTAGCGCATCTTGTAAATAAGTATATCCTGTTCTAGCAAATGCAGTGGCTGCTGGTTTTGCATCATCCGCAAATTCAGTGTAATTTACTAAACCTGTCATAACATGAGCAAATAACACGTACAAAATAGTACATACAATTAAAGAACCTAAAATTCCAATTGGCATACCTTTTTGAGGGTTTTTAGCTTCTTGTGCAGCTGTAGAAACTGCATCAAAGCCTATGAAGGCAAAGAATACCACCGCGGCTCCCGTTGAAATTCCCGACCATCCAAGTTTTCGAATTCACCTGTGTTTTCAGGAATATAAGGAACGTAATTATCTGGGTTGATATGACTCCATCCTAAAACGATGAATATTAAAACAACTGCAACCTTTAAAATAACTAGGAAGTTATTCATGTTTGCAGAACCTTGTGTTCCACGAATTAACACTAAAGATAAAATACTTACAATGAAGATTGCAGGTAAGTTTACTATACCTACACCTACATCTATAACAATTCCATTTCCCAATGTTACTTTTTCCCATGGTGAAACAATTAGTTGTTCAGGAAGACTAATATTATATTTTGTTAGTAATTCTAAAAGGTATCTCGACCAACTTACCGCTACTGTTGCAGCTCCTAAAGCATATTCAAGTACTAAATCCCAACCGATAATCCATGCCATGAACTCGCCCATTGTAGCGTATGAATAAGTATATGCACTTCCTGCAACAGGAATCATAGATGCAAATTCAGCATAGCATAATCCTGCAAATGCACAGGCAAAAGCTGCTAAAGCAAAGGATATAGTTACTGCTGGACCTGCATTCTCGGCTGCAGCGATACCAGTTAAAGAAAATAAACCGGCACCAATAATTGCACCAATACCTAAAGCAACAAGATTAACACTGCTTAGGGAACGTTTTAATGTGCCTTCACCAGTTTGTTGTGATTCGAAAATTAACTGTTCGATCGATTTTTTATGGAACATACGAATTTGTTTATTAAATATTTTTTTTGTGAATTTTGTTTGAATCTGGTTTCAAACCTAATTAATTAAAATGGTAAAATGAAACAAGAATGTATATTCCCTAATTTTAATAAATATTGAAAATATAATCCTTAAAAATTTGTTCTTTGAATGCAGAAGGGAATTCATATTGAATTCCCTTCTGTAACTTTATTGTCTTTTTACTGTATCTGTTGTGTTTATGATGGTATCGACACTGGTATTTCCAGCTTGATCCTCAGTTTTAATCACTTTAATCTCTTTTTTAACCTCTACCGTAACTTTATGACTCACACCTTCAGAAATGTGTGGAGCTATAATTAATGATACGATTGACATTAGTTTGATCAAAATATTCATTGACGGACCAGAAGTATCTTTGAAAGGATCTCCTACAGTATCACCTGTTACAGATGCTTTATGTGGCTCTGATTTCTTGTAATACATCTCTCCGTTTATTTCAACACCTTTTTCAAATGATTTTTTAGCATTATCCCATGCACCACCTGCATTTGATTGGAACATTCCCATTAATACTCCAGATACGGTAACACCTGCTAATAATCCTCCTAAAACCTCAGGACCAAAAGAGAAACCAATGATCATTGGAACGATTAAAGCAATTGCTCCAGGTAACATCATCTCACGAATAGAAGCTGTTGTTGAAATAGCCACACATTTTTCATATTCTGGCTTTGCTTTATATTCCATAATTCCAGGAATTTCGCGGAATTGTCTACGAACCTCGTTAACCATGTCCATGGCAGCTCTACCAACCGCCGAAATACATAATGCAGAGAATATAAATGGTATCATACCACCTACAAATAAACCAGCAAGTACATCTGCCTTATAAATATCAATACGATCGATTCCAGAAACTCCAACAAAGGCAGCAAATAATGCCAATGAAGTTAATGCTGCAGAAGCGATAGCAAAGCCTTTTCCTGTTGCTGCGGTGGTATTTCCTACAGCATCAAGATTATCTGTACGATCTCTAACTTCAGAAGGTAATCCACTCATTTCAGCAATACCACCTGCATTATCAGCAATCGGACCGAATGCATCAATTGATAATTGCATTGCTGTTGTTGCCATCATACCTGCTGCCGCAATTGCTACACCATAGAATCCAGCAAAATAGAATGAACCATATATACCAGCAGCAAGAACTAAAATAGGTGCTACTGTTGATTCCATACCTACAGCTAAACCTGAAATAATATTGGTTGCGTGACCTGTAGAAGATTGTTTAATGATACTTAATACTGGTCTTTGACCCATTGCAGTATAATATTCTGTAATTAAGCTCATTAAAGTACCAACTATTAATCCAACTACAATTGAGTAAAATACATCCATGCTTGTGAAAGAAATAGCGCCATCTCTCAACACTCCACCAACCATATCTCTGCTCATATACATTTCACCTGTAGGAAGCATCCACTTTACTGCAAAGAATGATACTATTGCTGTTAAGATTATAGATGACCAGTTACCCATGTTCAAAGCATTTTGAACACTATCGGTTTCTTTACTAATTCTTACGAAAGCAGTCGCAACAATAGATAAAATCAATCCTAAACCAGCAATAAGCATTGGTAATAAGATAGGAGCAATACCTCCAAAATTATCCATTGAAACAATTTCACGACCTAAAATCATAGTTGCTAAAATTGTAGCTACGTATGAACCGAATAAATCGGCGCCCATACCTGCAACATCACCAACGTTATCACCTACGTTATCAGCAATTGTAGCCGGATTTCTAACATCATCCTCAGGGATACCTGCTTCAACTTTACCCACAAGGTCAGCCCCAACGTCGGCAGCTTTAGTATAAATACCACCACCTACACGTGCAAATAAGGCAATCGACTCAGCACCTAATGAAAAACCAGCTAAAACTTCAAGAGCTTTTTCCATCTCTTTTCCGTTTACACTACCGCCAGTATTAATAACATACATATTATAGAAAACTATGAATAAGCTTCCTAGACCTAAAACTGCAAGTCCAGCAACACCAATACCCATTACACTTCCACCAGTGAAAGAAACCTGTAATGCTTTTGCTAAACTTGTACGTGCAGCTTGTGTAGTACGAACATTTGCCTTAGTTGCGATGTTCATACCGATATAACCCGCTAAAGCGGAAGTAAATGCACCAATTAGGAAGGAAATGGATATAACCCAACTTGAGGTTTCAACCAAAGTTCCTGAATAAGCTAATAAAATAGCTGATATAGCTGAAAAATATCCTAATACTTTCCATTCTGCTTTTAAAAATGCCATTGCACCATCGGCAATATAACCCGAAAGGCGTTGCATGTTCTCATCACCAGCATCTTGTTTAGTAACCCAAGCCGATTTAATGGCCATAATTAGGATACCAAAAACCCCCATCGCGGGTATTAAATAAATTAAATTGTTTTGTAAAAACTCCATGGATATTTATCTATTTATGTAATTATATTTTCTAATACAATCGGCAAAAATAGCAGGCTTATTCTATTATTCAAATTTTGTAATTCAGATTGTTGTTACAATATCCTATTTTTTTCATGTTTTATATATTAATCAATTGATTATCAATAGTTTAAATATATTATTTATTTGTCATTTTGTTTTTCTTTTTTTGATGAAGAAAGAAAATTTAGATTTTTAATAATCTTTATTGTAAACAGATTTATTTTTTAATGTATGTTTATTCTTTGAAAAATACTCATTATCATGAACGAAACTCTTGAACAAAATGAAATGAAACGTGAGCTAGGCTTACTGGATGCAACTTTAGTGGTTGCTGGAAGTATGATTGGCTCCGGAATTTTTATCGTCGCAGCGGATATTACTAGAAATGTTGGTTCTGGCGGCTGGCTAATTGCTGTTTGGTTGATCACAGGATTAATGACCCTAATAGCTGCCCTCAGTTATGGTGAATTAAGTGCGATGTTTCCTAAGGCTGGCGGACAATATGTTTATCTTAAAGAAGCTTATAATCCCCTTGTGGGCTTTTTATATGGCTGGAGTTTCTTTGCGGTAATTCAAACTGGAACTATTGCTGCCGTGGGAGTGGCTTTTTCTAAGTTTACAGCCTATTTATGGCCTGAAGTTAGTGAAGACCTTATACTTTTTACGATGGGATCCTTCAAAATCTCATCTGCGCAGGTTTTAGCAATCGCGACCATTATTCTACTTACTTATATAAATACAAAAGGAGTTAAGGGTGGTAAAATGATTCAAACTTCTTTCACTTTGACAAAGTTGCTTAGTCTTTTCGGACTAATAATCTTTGGTTTTATTATGCTTAAGCCTGAAATATGGACAAGTAACTGGGAAAATGCATGGACTATGCAAAAATTAAATTCAGATGGTACTTTTCAATCATTAACAATTGCTGCCGCTTTGGGAGCTATTGCTGCCGCTATGGTTGGTTCTATCTTTAGTAGTGATGCATGGAATAATGTAACATTTATTGCAGGGGAGATTCGAAATCCGAAGAAAAATATTGGCTTGAGTTTGTTTTTAGGGACCATGATTGTAACTATTATATACGTACTAGCTAATATGGTCTATCTCGCTGTTTTACCATTAGAGGAGATTGCTTATGCCGATAAAGACCGTGTGGCTGTAGCAGCTTCAAGTGTTATTTTTGGTAATCTCGGAACTGTAATTATAGCCTTAATGATTATGGTTTCTACATTTGGTTGCAATAATGGATTAATCTTAGCTGGTGCTCGAGTGTATCATACCATGGCAAATGATGGCTTGTTTTTCAAGAAAACAGCAACATTAAATAAGCATGCGGTTCCTGAATTTGGCTTGTGGTTACAATGTTTAGTTGCCTCAGCTTTATGTTTAAGTGGTAAATATGGGGATTTACTCGATATGATTTCTTTTGTGGTGGTTATATTTTATGTCTTAACCATTTTAGGAATCTATATTTTAAGAGTTAAAAACCCAGATGCTGAAAGACCTTATAAAGCATTTGGTTATCCATTCCTACCAGCATTATACATTTTAATGGGTATTAGCTTCTGTATTTTACTAATTATTTATAAGCCTAATTTTACTTGGCCTGGATTAATAATTGTACTTACAGGTGTTCCAATTTATTATATGTGGAAATCATTGGATAAGAAAAAATAATTTATTCTTTATTGTTAATAGAAAAAAGCCGGCATTTTTAAGATATGCCGGCTTTTTAATTATACGATTTCTGCAACAACAAATGTACTTCCACCAATAAAGATTAAATCCTCTTCGGTAGCATTTTTCTTGGCCGCATTTAAGGCCAATTCTACGGATTCATAATAATTCCCAATTAAATTAAATTGCATCGCTTCTGAATATAATTCAATTGCAGATTTTGCTCTTGGAATATCTGGCTGGCAGAAATAATATTGCGCATCTTTTGGCAATAGCCCTAAGATTTTTGAAATATCTTTATCCTTTACCATTCCAATTACCATGTGAAGGTTTTTGAACGTGCTGAGTTCAATATTTTTCAATACTTCTTTAATGCCATCTTCGTTGTGCCCAGTATCACAAATTACAAGAGGTTTGGCGCTAAGTGTTTGCCAACGCCCCATTAGTCCAGTGAGCGATTTAACCCTTCCTAAGGCAGATATAATATCTTGATCATCAATATGATAACCCAATGTTTTTAATCGTTCTAAAGAGCTTAAAACACCACCTAGGTTTTTTAATTGATAGGAGCCACTTAGATCTAAATCAAGTTGATTAAACTTGAAGCTCAGGATTTGATTTTTTGCTTTGATATCAACCTTTAATAAACTTGTGGAGTTTTCTTGTGTTTTAGAGCGCGTAATTTCCCATTCATCACTAGCAAAAGTGATTGTAGCGTGCATTTCAGAAGCTTTTTTTATGAATACATCTTGGATTTCTGATTGCTTCTGACTTATAATCACTGGACGATTAGCCTTTATTATTCCAGCTTTTTCTGAAGCTATTTCTTTCAGTGTGTTTCCCAAAATATTCATGTGATCATAACCAATATTGCTAATAACACTTAATTCTGGAATTATAATATTGGTGGAGTCTAATCTTCCTCCTAATCCCACTTCGATTATGGCAAAATCAACTTCTTGCTTAGCAAAATATTCGAAAGCCATCGCAACGGTCACTTCAAAAAAAGAAGGCTCTAGTTCTTCAATTATGAGTTGATTTGATTGAACAAACTGTATAACTTCTTTTTCAGAGATCATTTCACCGTTAATTCGAATACGTTCTCTAAAGTCGCGGAGGTGAGGAGAAGTATATAAACCAGTTTTATAACCCGCCGTTTGAAGAACTGCAGCGAGCATGTGAGAGGTTGAACCTTTACCATTGGTTCCGCCAACGTGGATTGATTTGAATTTATTTTGCGGATTATCGAGTTTTTCGCAGAGTTTGATAATATTATCTAATCCATGTTTAATGGCAGCTTTTCCCTCCCTACTAAACATGGGTAATCGTGAATATAAATACTGAATAGTCTCCTTATAAGTCATTAAAAATGATAATTTATAAGGGTAAATATCCTGAAGAGATTCCTATTCTCGAAATATGTAGAAAATTAAAATGATTTTGTTTCTAAAATAACATAAGATCCAGGAAATGAAATATCACTTGTATCCTCTGCAGTAATGAAAATCCGTTTAGGAGTAAATGGCGTTACCGTTTTTAATGTACCTTCTAGTTGACTAGAAAACATGCTTTTAGAGCTGATTAATTGCCCTATATTTTTAACTCCTTCGTCTTCTGTAACCATCCATACCACATATACAGATTTCGGCATCTGTAAGCGTTCTGGTTCTGCCAAATTCTTGATTTTGATGTCGATAGACCGATTTTTATTATCGTCTTTTTTGATTTTTACTACACCTTCGGCTGCAGGAACGATGGTAGAAGTGTTGAAATTTACTTTCTGTGAGCAAGCACTTAGTAAAATAAAAATCAATAGGAAAGTTAAAGTAGCTCTAAATTGGCTTCTGATTTTGAATTTTTGTATTGTTTTCATATTGTTAGAACAGATGGTATGAGCAAATGTTTTAACAAATTAAAACTTATTATAAAGAAATTTTATTGATTGAAAAGATATTATTTAACTTTAAAGTTAAAAACAACAACTCCGATTTGAACATCAGGTGCTGAGTCGAGTTTGTTAAGTGATGAGCCAATAACTGCTTGTCTACACTTTTCCCAATGGCTTTATCAGATAGGGTAGTACCTTTTACCCCTGCAATAGCGTTTACTACTACACCATTTTTGTCTACGTAAATTCTTACTGCTACTTTACCATATTTTTGCCCATCATCTTTAGGAACAGTCAAATTGGTAAATTTTCTACTCTTAAGATCTAAGGCATAACTACCATTACCTGAACCTCCAGCACCATAGTCGGGAGATAGTGGATCACCATTTGTACTACCTTGATTTCCAGCTACATTGCTGGTGCCATCACCTTTGCCTAAGCCATCGTTCTTTTTGCCTTTATAAAGTGCATTTTGGTTCACTGCAGGTTTAGAGTCTTTTGTTGGTGTACTTACAGTTGGGTTTTTTGAACTACTTTTTTCTTTAGTAACAATTTCTGGTGCATCCTCATTATTTTGAGTAGCAATAGCTTTATCAGTTACTTCTGAACTAGCTTCATTAGATGTATTATTATCCATCACCACTTTATCTGGTGCAACATTATTTGCATCTGGAGAGGTGGATGGTTCTTCAACACTCATATAATCATCGCCCATGCCAAATTCGGAGGTTCCATAATTTACAATAATGCCACCGGTTCCTGTTTCTGGCTCTACGCGACTCGCTACAATAAAAAAGCTAATTGCCAGAAAAGCAATCATAATGCCTGTTGAGATGGCATAAGCTTTCGGGTAATTATTTTCTTCTTGTGGACGATATTCGATCATTTCTTTGTTTCTGTAGCTAAAACAAGCTTAATCTTAAGTTTATTTGCAATATCAGTTAGCTCGATAACATTTTCAATAGCAATGGTACGATCTGCATACAAAATGATAGTTAAATCAGGTGATGCTTTTTGATAAACTTCAATATTTTGGTATAAATCAGAAGCATTTACCTTTTTCTTCTCTACAAAATATTCTAAATCTTTAGTTATTGAAACATTGATTGTCTTTTGCGGAATTGATTGTCCGGAGCTCGATCTCGGTAAAAATAATTTAACCACATTCGGATTTGCTACAGCAGAAGCCAACAAGAAAAACAACAACAAAAAGAACATGATATCGTTCAATGCTGAAGTATGAACTTCTACGTTTCCTCTCTGTCTTTTTCTTAAATTCATTTGCCTGGCTCCTCTAATAAATCTATAAATTCAATGGCATCAGTTTCCATTTTTAGGATTATTCGATCCACCATGATGTTTAATATATGATATAAAACATAAGCTATAATACCAATAATTAATCCTGTAGCAGAGGTAATCATCTTTACATAAAGTCCTCCTGAAATAGTTCCAATTTCAATAATTCCTTTAACAGAAACCTCATGAAAAATGGTAATTACCCCAATTATGGTTCCTACGAAACCCAGCATTGGTGCGATACCTGCTATAATTCCCAGGATACTGATGTTTTTTTCAAGTTTAGAAACTTCCAGTTTACCTACGTTTTCTATAGCTCCTTCGATGTCTTTTATTGGTCTCCCGATTCTTAATAGTCCTTTTTCTAACATTCTCCCAAGAGGAGTATTACTATTTCTACAGATGGCAATTGCAGCATCCAGTTTTGCAGATTTAACACTTTGCTTGACCTGCATCATGAGGTTCATTTCATTTTTAGATGCTTTTCTAATGGTTAGGTATCGTTCTACGAAGATAACGAGACCCATAAAGGCTAAAATAGCTAATGGGATCATTACCCAGCCACCTTTAAATAGTAGTTCAATAAATCTTAATTCTTCACCTGTTGGCATCGTTTGAACGGTAGATGCAGCGGTATCAGTTACGGGATTAAGTGAATCGATTTGTAGTAAAAACATTAGTTGGTCTTTTTATTTGGTTTAATCCTGGCAATCCAGGCGTCTTTATTTATTTCTTTGTGTATTCTGCGTAATTCAATTTTCGCCGATTCTTCGTCTAAGAACGTTCCTAAACTTATTTTTAGCATTTTGCCAGGCATATTTTCTACAATTTTTGATTGTATTCCCTTTTTGCTTAGCTCTTTCATGTAAACCTCTGCTTCACTTTTTTTAGCAAATGCAGCTGAAATTATCTCAAAAGTAGGTATATCACTGTTTTTTATTGTTGAAAGTGTATCATTTTCAATAATTAAGCTTGAATCTTGCGCTTGGCGTAGGCTGTCGGAAAGGATTGAAGCACTATCTATTGCTGAATTCAGTGAATCGGCAGTGATTTTTGAAGAATCGATTAAAACGGGACTAAGCTGTTCTGGACCATTACTTTGATTGAATAACCCCGCGCTTTTATTTTCGATAAAAGTTCTAAAGTCGCGATTTAAGAAAAATAAGGCTACAAGTGCCGTTAAGAAAAGGATAAAAGCTATAAATATTTTTATCCATGAACGAGATTTTGGTGTTTCCTCAATCTCATCTATATTTTCTTCAATCTCATCCGAAACAATCTTTTCTTCAATTTGATTGGATTCTTCTATTATTTCCGATTGAATGGGTTCGATTTGGGTGCTAGAGTTAGTACTATTTAAATCTTTAACGGGATTAAGCCTTGAAATATTTACTGTGTTTGTTTTTGAATTACTAGCTTCAAAAGATATGATTCCTTCATTAATTTGAAATGCACCGAAACTATCTATTTCAAATAAATTTTCTTGCTTTAAATTGTTTAATATCGTTGAGCTAAAGTTTTTAATAGATTCTTCAGCTAAGCTTTCGCTCAAATTTTCTTTTTTTATTAAATATTTAGCAAGGCTGTTATCCTCTGTATAAACAGCCTTGAAAGATATTGTATATGAAGGTGGGTGAAAAGTATTGGTATTTTGATCAAAAAAACCTGCCATTCTTTGCTTATAGAATGTACCTAATCCAGCAACACTTACTTCATCTTGCCCACGCAACAGATCTACAATATATTGTGCTATTTCCATGAATGGGTAAAGTTATATTTTAATTGTTAAGCTGCCAAACAATTGTTAGAACGAGTAATTTACACCACCAAATAAGCTAAGTCCCATTTTGGGATAAAATAAATATCGCTGGTATGATTGTCCTAACATGTTATTGGCTCTTAGGTAGACTCCAATTTTACTATTCACTTTATATTCTGCTCCAGCACTTAAATCCATAAAGCTTTTTAAAGTACTCGCTTTAAATTCTCCTGGGCTAGAACTAACTTTGGCCTTGGTTTCTCCTTGGAAAAGTAGTTCTGCATCGAGATAAAGTTTTTGGTTTACTTGTGCTTTCGCATTTGAAATTAATCTAAAATTTGGCTTAAACCAAGCCTGAGATTCATTAGCTAAATCATAGTTAAAGATTTGGGCTTTTCCACCAATTTCGAAAACATCAGATGCTTTTACATTGATTTCTCCTTCTAATGCCAATACGGTACTCTTTCCTTGATCATAAATTACATCAAATCGGTTGATTTTTGAAGTATTATTCATGAAAAGCAACATATTGTCGATTTTTTTATAGGAACCCATAATTTTATATCCAAAAGCTGAACCTACGTTTCCATTTAACCCAGCCTCCACATTCATATTTTCTAATGAATTTTTAATTCCGATATTTTCATTTAAAAATGGATTTTCGGATGCAATTTCTCGTATAGAAGTTTTGAGAACATCGCCATTTACTCTAGCAAAAATATTTGCATATCCTGGAAGAATAGCAAAATCTGCAGAAACTGATGGGAAAATATTCAACCTACTATTGGTTCCAAATTCTTGAACAATATTTGCTCCCAATTTTAAATTATATACGTCACCTTTAAAATTTATGTAGGGATTAGCTCTAAGGAAATTATTTTGATAGAGTAAGAAATATCTTTCGAGTTAGTTAGGTCTAAGGAAGTGTTTACCCCAATATTAAAAGCATTTAATTCCTTATTTAAGGATCCATTTAAAACTACAGAGCTTTCTTTAGAATTGCCTATTGTGCTAAATTGATAAGCATTTACATTAAACAAATAATTCATTTTTGCTGATTCGGAAAAATTACTTGCAATTTCCGCTTCGGCTGAAATAATATTATTTCGTTGTTTACTCATGTCGAGGGCGATACTTGAAGCAGGGTCAAATCCGTAAAAGAAAAAAGAATTTCTATTGTAATTTACTTTACCAGAGGCGGAATATGAATCGGTAATGGTACGACCAAAAATTCCCATTTCTTGATTAGAAAATTGTTGATGGTGTAAATTTCCTTTTTGTGATAAATGTTTTATGTAGGCACCTGTTTGGAGTGCTTCATCACGGCCTGAATTTATGTAAAATTCACCTTGAGCAGTATTAAAATTACCAGCACCTAATTTTGCGAAATTATGCGTCAAAATGGCAGACTTTTCATCTTCCATTTTTTGAGCTTGAAGTTCTTTAATATTTGAATTCAGTTCAAGTTTTTTATCAATAATACTATAACTTAAAACCGGTTTAAACGGTTTTTGATTATCCATGTCTGGATTACGTCTAATCTTTACAGCATCAGCTAAAACAGGCTTATAAGGCCTAACGACTTCAATTTCATCGGTCAGTGTACTCGCATCTTTGCTAGGTGGAGTATCGGTTTTTTTATCTTGAGCTTGAGTTAAGAATGATAAACTAATCAAACTAACTATCAGCGAATATTTTATAGAATAAGTATTCATTTTCAATTATTTTTTTGTTAGTTTTTTTAATTTTTCTTTGGCGGTTTCTAAGATATCGTCTTCCTTGTTCTCATAATTTTCGATGATACTTTGCAAAGTACTCTTAGCTTGGAAAACGTCTTTCATTCCCACATAATTATCGGCAATAAGTATGTAGGTTTTCGCTACCCAATAATCATGTGATGGCATCTCATTAGTTAATTCAAAAGCTGTTGCTAATGATGTTTTATATTGACCTCTTAAATATAAAATATGAGCTAAATTATATTTCGCTTCAGCACCCGTAACAGTTTGAGTTTTTTCAGCTACTTCAGTTAAGTCTTTAACCGCCTGAACGGTATCTCCAATAATCAGATTGGCTTTAGCAGAATATAAACCCGCTCTAAAAAGATCTTCCTCAGAAGACTTATTTGATTCTCTGATGAATTTAACATATTGAAGAGTTTCATCAGGTAAATTCATGTTAGAATAAGCTTCCATGAGATTATTAACGGCAAAACTATAATTAGCTTTGTATTCTGAAGTAAGTTCCAGCTTTTTTAAATGTACAATGGCTTCATTATATTTCTTTTGTGCTAAATAAATTTTTGAAATACTTATAAGTGCTCGTTCGGTATAATCGCTGGTCCAATCATTTAAAATATATTCATAATCAGGAATTGCCTCATTTGGTCTTTTTAATCTCACCAAGCTCTCAGCTCTAATAAAACGAGCATGTTTATCATGAACGGCCTTTGGAAATTTATCAAAATAGGCATTAACAGATTCAAAAGTACCTTGATAATCTCCATTCATAAAACGATTATTAGCCGCTTGAAAAGTGATATTATCTTGCTCATAGGTACTTAAATTGCCGATGCTTGTAGTGTTAGCATATTCTAAAAATGCATTTGCATCCGAATTTTGTAAGTAGATATTTTTGATTGATTCTAAAGCCAATTTAGCCTCATCAGTAGTTGTATATTCGCTTACCACTCGTTTAAATGTTGTTAAAGCTGCATCTTCATTGTCTTGTTTAATTCTACAAGTCCGATTGTGATTAAAGCCCTTGGCACATAACTACTTCTTGGATATTTTTGAATTAATTCGCTTAAGCCAGTTTTTGCAATCTCAAAGTCGTTCTTTATGAAATAGGTATACGGAATTTCAAAACTTGCATCATCCGAATAATTGGAATTAGGGAATTGTTGGAGCAATGATTTATGAGTAGCAATTTTCATATCATTTTGTCCTTGTAAACCTTGAATCATTCCTCTTTGAAAAAGGGCATAATCTTCACTATTTGTTCGAGAGGCAATTATTCTATTATAATATACTAATGCTTCTTCATAGTCTTTTAACACGAAATGTGAATCCGCTAACCTTAATATTGCATCGTTAATCGTGTTTTTATCTTTTTCATTCCCACGTAAGAAACGAGAGAAATAAGTAGCCGCTTTTCTATAATTTTCATGTTCAAATGCAGCGTAGGCTAGGGCATAATGCGCATAATTGAAAACCTCTGTGTTTTTAGAAGCGGGCAATGACATGAATTTTTCGAAGTTATCTACCGATTCTCCAAATTTTCTTACTTCATACATTGCTTCTGCGAGCCAGTAAGTTGATAATGAGTGAATTTCATCGTCTTCTGAATTTTTATTGGAACGCATAAACATCGAAATAGCGTTTTGGAAAGCTCTTTCATTATAAAACTCTAAACCTCTAAAATAAGTCACTTTTTGATAAACCTCATTCGCTTCTCTATTTCTGTTAGGAATGGTTTCGAGAATATCTATTGCGTCTTTATAGTTTTTAGTTGTTAAAAGAATTTCACCTAAAAGTGTTTTTGCAGGATCAAGTTTTGGTGATTGAGGATAGGTTTTTATAAATAATTGGGTGGCATCTAATGCAACTTGGTGGAATTCAAGTTCATAAGATAATTTTGCATAATTAAATAAACCTTCTTCTTTTAATTGCCGATCGAAATCTAATTTGGAAGCTTTAAAAAATGCACTTCTTGCAGCCTGTTTGTTGTTTGTTTTTAGGAAGGATTCACCTAAAGCAATCATCCCACTTTGAAAATATTCGTCAGCTGTTTCAAGCTTTTCAAGCTCTAGAATAGCTTTTTCATATTTTTTTAGTTTAAATGCGGTATAACCAATTTGGTAATTATCCTGATTGTTCTGTGTCTTTCCTTGATCTTTTCCTTGAAAATTATCGAAATATTGTCCTGCATTCTCATAATCCGATTTAGCAAAATAGGAAGCTCCAATTATACGGAACATTTCTGTTTCATATAATTGCTTGCTAGATTGTAAAATTGGAATAGCATAATTTAATACATCATCATAGCGCTTGTCAAGGAAATAAAGCGCTGAAATATAGTAAGGATAACTATTTTCATATAATTTCGAACCTTTAAGTCGCTCAAACTCAACCAAAGCTCTTTTATAATCTTTTTGCAAGTAGCTGATAAAGGCAAAATAATAGATTGACTGCTCATTATAAACGTTTTTTTCATCTTTGAGTTGATAAAAAATAGTTTTTGCCTGATCATACTCTTTAACTTCAAAGTAGGAGTAAGCCAGTTTATAACGGTATTCTGAAGACTCTTTGCCTAATAAATCATTGTCTTCTAATTTTTTAAGCCATTCAATTGCTTTTGGATAATTTTTTTGAGAAAAATAATATCTACCCACATGGAAAAAAGCCAATTTTGTATAATTATTAGCAGGGTAGGCCTCAATAAATTTAAGAATAAAGATTCTGCATCACTATTTCCTAATTCCAAAGCACAAAGGGCAAGAAAATAATGTGCATTTTCTTTTAATAAACCAATTTCTGGGTTAGACTCTGCTTTTACACTGTTTTTGCGTTCATTTTTCAGAACATTGTTAAATTGTATTGCTGCAGCTGTGAATTTTCCGTTTTCTAGTAATTCTAGTCCACTTTTATAGCTTTTGTTTACTTCGAACCAAGCACTTTGCTGAGCAAGTACAGGAAGCGATAAAAACACAATAATGAATGTAATAATTGAGTATTTTCTGAGCATAGATAATCGAAATTATGATTACTAATTTAATTCAAAATCAACAGTTTGATTTGATTAGTAATTAACATGTGTTGAAAACAGAATTAAACGAAAACTTATTATAGATGTTATTTAAAAAACAGTTTTTTTATTTTTTAGGCATTATTGCATTCTTTGGTTGGCCAATAAATACAAAACTGCCATCCGAATAGCTACCCCATTTTCTACTTGATCAAGAATGATGGATTGTTTACTATCTGCTACATCGCTTGTTATTTCTACTCCACGGTTAATGGGCCCAGGATGCATCACGATAATTTCTTTGTCCAAAGAGTTAAGTGTCTGTTTATTAAGTCCATACATCATAGAATATTCTCTTAAAGAAGGAAAATACTTGATATCTTGTCTTTCTAATTGAATACGTAACATATTTGCTACATCGCACCAGTTTAATGCTTTTAATAAATCATGCTCAATTTTAACGCCTAAGCTACCGATGTACTTAGGAATGAGAGTGCTTGGTCCGCAAACCATTACCTCAGCTCCAAGTTTCTGAAGACAAAGAATATTTGAAAGTGCGACTCTTGAATGGAGTATATCTCCAATAATTGCCACTTTCTTACCACTAACATCACCATATTTTTCTCGGATAGAAAAGGCGTCTAAAAGGGCTTGTGTAGGATGTTCATGAGCACCATCTCCTGCATTTACTATTTGGGCATTAACATGTTTACTTAAAAATATTCCCGCGCCAGGGTAGGGGTGTCTCATAACAACCATGTCTACCTTCATGGCTAGAATATTGTTTACGGTATCAATTAGAGTCTCACCTTTACTCACAGAGGATGATGAAGCTGCGAAATTAACTGTATCGGCTGATAATCTTTTTTGTGCAAGCTCAAATGATAAACGGGTTCGAGTGGAGTTTTCAAAAAGATATTTGCAATGGTTACATCTCTTAAAGAAGGGACTTTTTTAATGGGTCTGTTAAGTACATCTTTGAAAGTATCAGCGGTTTCAAAGATCAATTCAATATCTCTCCTTGTTAGATCTTTAATTCCTAGGAGGTGTTTGGTACTTAAAGTATTAATTTTTTCAGCCATTATTTTTCTGATAGTAAAATCACTTTATCTTCATGATCTGTTTCTTTCCAGCTCACAATTACTTTTTGAGAATCAATGGTATCTACCTTAATTCCAATATAATCTGCCTCAATAGGTAAATGTCTAGAGAATCGCCTATCTACTAAGGTAAGAAGTTCAACTTTTTCTGGTCGTCCGAACGATTGAATAGCATCCATTGCCGCACGAATGGTTCTTCCGGTCCACAACACATCATCTACTAAGATTACTTTTTGCCTTCAATTATAAAATCGATTTCTGTACTGCTTGGGATTAATAATCCCTCTTTACGACGGAAATCATCACGAAAGAATGTAATATCCAAATTTCCACTTTCAATAGAGATTTCGGGCATTATTTTTTTTAACTCAGCAATAATTCTTTTCGCAAGAAATATACCTCTAGGTTGTATTCCTAGGATAACTGAATTGTTAAAATGATCGTGATTTTCAATTAACTGATGGCAAAGGCGCTGGATAGTGATCTGGAATTTCGGACCGTCAAGCAGAGTTAGTGTTTGCATCAGTGGTTTAGTTTGATCAAAAATATAAAAATTATTTTACTCTAATTGACAATTCAATAATTTAATTCGGTTTGAATGAAAATTTAGATAATGGAGTGTTTTATTGTAAAAAAATAAAAACAAAAAAAGCCCTGATTTACATCAGGGCTTTAAAATATAAACAAGCTATTGAAGATTACTCTTCTGTGCTGTTTGCTGCTTCAGAACTTTCTGCTGCATCAGTTTTCTTTGTTTTTTTGGCTTTGCTCTCTGCACCTTCCATTTTCTCTTTCAATTGTGCCAAAACACCAAGATCACCTAAAGTAGACTTCTCAACCGACTCTTTTACCTTTTTAACGGCAGTAGTAGTTGCTTTTGCTTCTTTCTTCTTAGCATTAAATTCTTCCTTACGCTCTTCAGCTTTTGCCTCTTCCCAAATACGGGCGTGAGAAACTACGATACGCTTAGAATCTTTATTGAATTCAATGATTCTGAATTCTGCAGTCTCATCAGCTTTAATAGAAGTACCATCTTCTTTTGCCATGTGCTTAGTAGGAGCGAATCCTTCAACACCATAAGGCAATGCAATGATTGCACCTTTATCAGTAACTTTTAATACTGTTCCTTCGTGAATAGAATCAAGAGTGAATACAGTTTCGAAAGTTTCCCAAGGATTTTCTTCTAACTGCTTGTGGCCTAAGCTCAATTTACGGTTAGCCTCATCAAGTTCAAGAACGATAACATCAAGTTCTTCACCAACTTTAGTGAATTCATTTGGATGATTTACTTTCTTAGACCATGAAAGATCAGAAATATGGATTAATCCGTCGATACCTTCTTCAATTTCAACAAAAACACCAAAATTAGTCATGTTTTTAACAACAGCTTTGTGCTGACTTCCAATTGGATAGCGCTCGCCGATGTTTTTCCATGGATCTGGAGTAAGTTGCTTAATACCAAGGCTCATTTTACGCTCAGCACGATCTAATGTCAATACTTGAGCTTCAACTTCATCACCAACCTTTAGGAATTCCTGTGGGTTACGAAGATTTTGAGACCATGACATTTCAGAAACGTGAATTAAGCCTTCAACACCTGGAGTAATTTCAAGGAATGCTCCGTAATCTGCAACAGTTACGATTCTACCTTTAACTTTAGATCCAACTTCTAAGTTTGCATCTAATGCTTCCCAAGGGTGAGAAGTTAATTGCTTTAATCCTAAGGCGATACGCTTTTTCTCATCGTCAAAGTCTAAAACAACCACGTTGATCTTTGATCAAGAGTTAATACTTCACGTGGATGCTCGATACGGCCCCAAGAAATATCAGTTATGTGTAATAAACCGTCTACGCCACCAAGGTCGATAAACACACCGAAATCAGTGATGTTTTTAACAGTACCTTCAAGTACTTGACCTTTTTCTAGTTTTGCAACGATTTCAGTTTTTTGATTTTCTAAATCGTCTTCAATCAATACTTTGTGTGATACAACAACGTTTTTGAACTCATGATTGATTTTCACAACCTTAAATTCCATTGTTTTACCTACGTAAACATCGTAATCACGGATAGGCTTGATGTCAATTTGCGATCCTGGAAGGAAAGCCTCAACACCCATAATATCCACAATTAATCCGCCTTTAGTACGGCTCTTTACAAAACCAGTAATGATTTTGTCTTGATCCAAAGCTTCATTGATTGTTTCCCATGAACGTTGTGTTTTTGCACGCTTACGAGATAATACTAACTGTCCGTTAGCATCTTCTTGCGACTCAACAAATACATCAACAGAATCACCAACTTTTAAGTCTGGTGTATCACGGAATTCAGATAATGATACTAAACCGTCAGATTTGAATCCGATGTTCAATACCACATCTTTGTTGTTAATCGATACAACAACACCTGAGATAATCTCTCCTTTGTTAATCGAGTTGAAAGTTCCAGCATACATTTCTTCAAACTTTTCACGGTCTGCGCTGCTGTAATTTCCGAAACCTTTATCATCCGCATCCCAGTCAAAATCGCCAGATGGAGTGATTAAAGTTTTTGATTTGATCTCTTCGATCGACACTGAATCAGCTTCTGATTCAATGGTTTCCTTTTGTTTAACCGTAGTGGTCTCTTCGCCTTGAAGTTCTGCTTGTTTCGCAGTTAACTCCTTTTCAGCTTCTAGTTTTTTAGCCATTAATTAATTTATCTCCTTTTTCCGATATTAAATCGGACTGCAAAGGTAGAAAAATTCATTTTTATTAAAAAACATTTTATCGCTTTATTTTCAATTATTTTTTCTCGGAAGTGGCTGATAATTATCGATTTAATTTTTATCGACTCATTATATTGAAAACAGACTTTTGTTCAATACAATAAAGTAGGGAATTGAAAGTTTTTATTTTTTTTAGAATTTTAAGGAATGTTAAGCTTGTCAGAATCGGGATTAACAAAGCCAATCGTTTATAAGTTCTAAATAAAATTAATTTATTGTAGCTTATTTATGTATCCCATGGCAAATTCTAATTGCTGCGACTCGTTTATATAGCTGTTGTCAAGTACAATGGCGTCTTCGGCTTTTATTAGTGGACTTTCCTTGCGTGTGGTATCTTGTAAATCGCGTTGAGCAAGATTGTCATAAATTTCTTGCATATTAACCTTTTCACCCTTGCCAATAAGTTCATTGAACCGCCTTTCAGCTCTAATTTTGGATCGGCAGTCATGAATAATTTTAAATCAGCATTCGGGAATACTACCGTACCAATATCACGGCCATCCATTACTATATTGCCCGTTTTGCCCATTCTTTGCTGCTGTTTAACCATTTCGGTTCTCACATCCTTAATGGTGCTTACAGAACTTACTTGTTCAGCTACATGCATTTGACGAATCTCATCCGATACATCTTCGCCATTTAGGCTAATTATAGTTTGACCATTTAGAGATTGAAAATCTAAATGTATATTATTTAGGGCTTCTCTTACAGAATCTGGATTTTGTAAATCAATATTATTACGCATAAAATATAGAGTTACAGCTCTATACATTGCTCCACTATCTATATAGGTAAAATTCAATTTCTTGGCCAAAGCCTTCGCTAAAGTGCTTTTTCCACAAGAAGAATAACCATCAATGGCTATAACAATATTTTTGTCCATTGATGCAAAAATAGGATTTGAATCGGATATTTGAACGCTATTTTACATATTTCTACCAAAAGCATTTTTCCTAAATAATTCATTTTCTATTAAGTATTTTTGTAAATGTTAGTCTCAAAGCAGGATATCTTAAAGGAATTATTTTCAAAACCTCTAGAAGTGGAGGGAAGGGGGGACAAAATGTAAATAAGGTATCTAGCAAAGTGGAATTAAATTCAACTTGAAACGCCACCTTACTTTTTAGTCCAGAAGAAAAGGCTCTTTTATTTCAAAAACTAGCAAATAGAATAAATTCGGAAGGTATTCTGCAAGTTATTTGTGAAGAGGAGAGGAGTCAGCTTCAAAATAAAGAACGCTGCATTCAAAAACTGATGATTTTACTAAAGAATGCATTATTCGTTCCCAAAATGAGAAAACCGAGCAAGCCTAAGAAATCAGCCATTGAAAAAGATTGAAAACTAAGCAGATTACAGCTTTGAAAAAAATAAGTCGTAGAAATGAGTGGCTAGATTAATTGAATCTATAATACAATGCAATAGAACCGTATTGATGAGGTTTTGCAATACTTTTTACTTCTTTAGTCTTAAATACGACTGAAAAATCTGCCGAGATTCGGTTTTTAGAGTAATTAATACCCAACTGCTGACTAAATACCAGAGGTTTTGATTCAAATACAATCGGTCCTTTATTTTTATTGAAAAGTCCACCTTCAATAGTTGCATCATAAAGCACATAATTTAACATTGGCTTTGCATAAAAAAAGAATTCTTTATCGGACATATCATTAGGACTAGTTCCTCTAGAAATTCTGCTTTGCGTGCTCGATGATTTAAATAAGGGGTTAATATCTCCCGACCTGAAAGTTAATCCGATACCCGCCCCGGAAAATGTATTCCAATATTTAAATAAGAGTTGCTAGTAAAATCGGTTTTATTATTTGAAAAGCGATGTATTAAGAAATTATATTCGGCTGATGCATTAAGTGCAAATTCGTTATTTACCTGCCACTGCCAGCCTTTAATTTCATAAAAGCCAACAATATTATGCATTAACTCTTGAGCTTCTTGAGCTAGTGATGCTGGTCCAATAGTCCCACCATTTAGACTTATTTTTAAATTTTTTTCTGACTGATATAAAAAATTTAAAGATGCTCCCGCATATAAATATCCAGCAAAGGGGCGATCTACGTAAATACTATTGCTTATACTTCCAGATTGAGGATTAAGATTTTTTGTCCCGCTTCCAATTCAAGAATTAATTTATTTAGATTCTCGTTTTTTATTTTTACCGGATCTAATGCCGTGCGAAAATTTAGATTAATCCATTAGTTTAATATCGGTCTTGCCCTCCTGCTAAATAGCTATCATTTTCACTTCTGAAACCAAATTCGCTTTTATAATTTATTGTTTGGGCTTTTATAGAATTAAATAAAAATAAAATAGAATTGTAAAAAGTAAGATAGATTTCTTCATAGATAGCATTTTGTAAAAATGTAAATGTTTTACAATTTAGCTATTTTTTTATTAGAAACTGTATCCTAAACTTATTCCAGCGTAATAGGGAATAAAGAAGTTTTTATTAAAAATCGGACTTAGACCTGCGCGGAATGAAAATCCACGATCAGTGGGTTGTAAACGGTAGGCAAAACTCATAGTCCCAAAACACTACTATTATCTTCATCAAATATAATGAGTCCATCGCCTCCAGTAAATATTAAAGAAGCACCCAATCCCATTTCAAAAAAATGTTTTTCTTTACCAAGCAAATAATTTAAAGAAATTGGCACTGTTGTGGCTCTATCCCCATTTTGTCCAATATGACCTATCCCAAT
The DNA here is from genome assembly GCA_013167095.2 of Daphnia sinensis. NCBI lineage: Eukaryota > Metazoa > Arthropoda > Branchiopoda > Diplostraca > Daphniidae > Daphnia > Daphnia sinensis. Next base: position 13,302 of record WJBH02000199.1, on the reverse strand, counting down.
TCTACCACCTAAACCGTCTCTTCGATGTGAAAATCTGGAGTCATAATTGGCAGTGAACAGAAGTCCTTGCCCACCTAATTCAACAAAAATTTTTTGAGCCCTTTTGAGTTATTGTGTTTTCTTTCGTTTGAGCACTTAAAAATCCACTTAAAAGTAGGACGAAAGCTAAGGAGAAGAATGGTTTTTTCTTTTCATAATATTATAATTTTAATTAATATATTTAAATTTATTTAAAAAAAAAGCTTCTAGTTAATATTTGTGCTTGCTATGTTTTTTACAGTTAACTCTATTGCACCCTTTACTTTATCATTACTTAATGCAAGTTCAATTACTTCTCTCATCTCACTTACATAGTGGAATTTCAAATCTTTGATATAATCTTCTTTAATTTCAAGAATATCTTTTCGGTTAGATTTAGATAGAATAATTTCCTTAATATTTGCCCTTTTGGCAGCTAGAATTTTCTCTTTAATTCCGCCAACTGGCAATACCTTTCCACGAAGAGTAATTTCTCCCGTCATAGCTAAATGTGATTTAACTTTACGTTGGGTGAAGATAGAAGTCAATGCGGTAAGCATGGTTATACCAGCTGATGGACCATCTTTAGGGGTAGCACCAGCAGGCACGTGAACGTGAACATCCCATTGATCAAACAATCGGAAATCTATATTAATTTTGATGCATTTGCGCGTAAATAAGCCATTGCAATGGTGGCTGATTCCTTCATAACATCACCTAAATTACCTGTTAAAGATAATTTTCCTTTTCCTGGACTTAAGCTAGCCTCAATAAATAATATATCACCTCCAACTTGTGTCCAGGCAAGTCCAGTAACAACTCCTGCAACTTCGTTACCTTCATAAAGGTCTTTGTCAAATATTGGCGGACCAAGAATAGTTTCTACGTCAGTTTTGCTAATTGTGGGATTATATTCTACATCCATAGCCACTTTTGTAGCTACTCCACGAACCAAAGAACCAATCTTCTTTTCGAGTCCGCGAACGCCTGATTCTCTCGTATAATCTTCAATAACTTTTTCAATTACGGTACTTTTAAGAGAAATATCTTTTGATTTTATACCATGTTGATCGCGTTGTTTTGGTAATAAATGTTGTTTCGCTATTTCTATTTTTTCTTCAATGGTATAACCATTTACTTCAATTATTTCCATTCGATCTAAAAGTGCAGGTTGAATGGTGCTTAATGAGTTAGCTGTTGCGATAAACATCACACTTGAAAGATCATAATCTATCTCAACATAGTGATCGTAAAATGCGTTATTTTGTTCAGGATCAAGAACTTCTAAGAGGGCAGAAGAGGGATCGCCACGAAAATCATTGCCAATTTTATCAATTTCATCCAATACAAATACAGGATTTGATGAACCTGCTTTTTTAATAGATTGGATAATTCTTCCAGGCATGGCGCCTATATAAGTTTTACGATGTCCTCTGATTTCTGCTTCATCTCTAATTCCGCCAAGAGCCATTCTGACATATTTTCTACCTAAGGCCTTAGCAATTGATTTTCCAAGTGAGGTTTTACCCACTCCTGGAGGACCAACCAAACACAAAATCGGAGCTTTCATATTGTGTTTTAGTTTTAAAACTGCCAAATATTCAATAATTCGCTGTTTTACTTTTTCAAGTCCGTAATGCTCTTTTTCTAAACTTTTTCAGCTCTTTTTAGATCGAAATTATCTTTTGGTGAAATCATTCCAAGGTAAATCAAGCAATAATTCTAGGTAATTTATTTGAATGGAATAATCGGCGGCGGCGGATTCATCCGAGCTAACTTTTCAATTTCCTTATTGAAATGAGTACTTGCATCTTTACTCCATTTTTTTGATGAAGCTCTTTGACGTAAATTTTCAATTTCTAAATCTGGAGAATTGCCTCCAAGTTCTTCCTGAATGGTTTTTAATTGCTGATTTAGGAAATAATCGCGTTGTTGTTTATCTAAATCAACCCTAACCTTGGTTTGAATCTGATTTTTAAGTTCTTGCATTTGCAGCTCTTGGGTTAAATGACCAAGAACCATTTTTGCTCGTTCATGAAGGTTAACAACCTCAAGCATTTGTTGCTTGGCCGCTACATCGGCATTCATGTTCGAAGAAATAAGTTGATTAAGAAGGAAGAGCTTTCTATATTTTTATTGCAATTCCTGCTTCACTAGGTATATTGGGTGAAAGCTCAATAATTTGTATGGCCATCTCTTTAATAGAGGCCATAAGAGCCTTAAATTCTTTATCGGTTTTTGGGCGGACTTCTTCAAATTTTTGAATGCTAGCCTTAATATAAGGCCTCACTTTGAATTTCTTCATTTAAGCGGAAACGTTGCTTTCCTTGTATAATTACAGTGGTATTACCATCAGGCATCTGAAGCATTTTGATAATCAATGCAACAGTTCCCACTTGATTTAATTGATCAAAGCTAGGATCTTCAATACCCACATCTTGTTGAGAAACAACCCCGATAATTCGGTCGCCTCGATAAGCATCCTTTATCAATTTAATGGATTTATCTCGACCAACAGTAATCGGAATAACAACCCCTGGAAATAAAACAGTATTTCTTAATGGCAAAATCGACAAAATGTCGGGTGTATCTTCATTGTTCATTTCCTCTTCGTCTTCTTGAGACATTAGGGGAAAAAACTCTGTATCTTCATTAATTAAGGGCAAAGTACGGTTAAAATCAAAGTTGTCGTAGTTACTCATGTATTTTTTTAATAACGTCATTATGACAGTTAAATTTAATCAAGGGCAATAAAATAGCCAGTTCCTTAAAAGTACAAGCTATGTGCCAATTTCAAATTTGGTTAAAAAAGTCAGAACCAAAAGTATTTTAAGATTTTAAACTGACGTGTTATTTTTCAAAAAATCGCATTTTTAGGTTTTTATTTGAAATAAATTTGAGGATGGTAATTGAGTTTTAACTTTAAAATATTTTAATAAATAACAATTTCTTTTTTCTCGTGTTTTATAAATTTGTACATTTAAAATATAAACGGATTAATGCCGTTAAGAATCAATATATTTTTTACCAATTAAAATGAAGCTATTCTTAGGTTTTTTATTGATCATTTTCTCAGCGAATATCACATTCTCGCAAACTTCTTACCACAAAATTGGCCAAAAGCCTTAATTGATGGCGATTTTAAAAGTGCCGTAAGCAACCTTGAAAAGCCCTTGCTGCTGATTCGAGTGATGTAAATACGCTCTACATGTTGGGTTATTCTTATTATCATGCTGCTAATTATAAGTCAGCAGTTAACACCTTTAATAAGGTTATTTCCTTGAAACCTAACGATAATAGTGCTTTTTACTATCGGGGGAAGGCAAGTAATAATTTAGCAAATGAAACGAAGGGGATTGCAAATAGCGATCGTGAAAAATTGTTGCTTTCGGCCATTAAAGATTTTTCTAAGGCAATAGAAATAAACCCTGAAGATGTAAAACTCTATCAAAATAGAGCTGTTGCATACCGAGACTATGGAGTTTTAAAAGGTCAAAAAATTCCTAATTTATATGATAAAAATAAAGCAATTGGCTCATTTAGATCTTGTATAGCAGATTTTGAGAAGGTTTTATCTTTTACACCCGACCGTCGTGATATCATTACACAATTGGCCGATGCCAAGATATATCTACAAAATTTAAAATAAATTAATTAAACCTCATTTTGAAAACCCGATTTATTCGGGTTTTCTTTTTTGTAATTATTTATGATATTAGCGGACTCAAATAAATAATGAATAGTTCCCTAAGAAAATTTGAAAATTTACATATTGCCCTTTGGCTTGTAAAAGATACCTTTTGGGTATTAGATTTTAGGGTTTTAGGAGTCATCATGATTTTTCCCACCCTTTTTCTTGCTTTTTATATTACCTATATGTTTAGAAAGCAAGTGTCTGATTGTTCCACATCTCGCTGTATGTTTTTGGATCATGGCTAATACCACTTGGATGATTGGTGAATTTTTCTTTAATGATACCTTTAGACCTTATGCTACTGTTTTTTTTATTTCAGGTCTTATAATAATTGCTTATTATTATCTCTTTTTATTTAGGAAGACAAAATCTGAGGTACTTGATTAAATCTTTTCGGAAGAATAAGCCTTTATTCTTTTAATATAGACTTGATAAATAGGCTATTTTCACCCAAAAATATAACGTTTTGTTTCTTTTGGATTGTGTAAATCGAATCTGGAATGTAGGATAATTCCTCAGTAGACTCATATAAATAATTCTTTGTGCGATTTGAAATATCAATTTTTTTGATTTTCCCTTGTTCGTCTTTTTGAATTTTAATTAATTGAGTCTTAAGGCTTGAATCTTTAGCGAAATAGCTAATTTGATTCCTCTCTTTTATAGTTTTATATAACTACCTTCCATGCTGGTTTATTAATATCTGAAGCCATAAAAGACTAAATTCATCTAGCCAATTAACAGAAATTTCATTTCTGCTTTCGTCAGAGCCATTTTGTTCAATGGTTTTGTTTACTAGAGTCTTTTTTTCGGATAATCGCCCAGCTTCCGACTCAAAATAAGTTTAATGTCTTCATAAACAGTTTCTGAAGGTTTTACTTCAGCTTGTTTACAGGAAGACATTAAAACAATGAGGGAAAGAAAGATTCCGATGTATCGCATTAAGAAACAAGGATATTTCCAGTCATAATTTTGGAGGGTTTATACCATGATTTTTAAGATTGTAGGTCCCACATCACCAAGTTTTCCGTCATGAATATGAGTATAATCTTTATCAATTAATATACAGGGCACCAAATTGGTCGTATGTGCTGTATTTGGAGATCCATCTGGATTTACCATATAATCCGCATTCCCATGATCAGCTAAAATAATGAAGGAATAACCATTTTTAACTCCACATTCTACAACTTGTTTTCAAACATTGGTCTACAGTTTCAACGGCTTTTACCACCGCGCTAAAATACTCCTGTATGGCCAACCATATCTGGATTAGCGAAATTTAAACATACAAAATCAGGCCATTTATTTTCAAGTTCAACACATATCGCGTCAGCAATTTGATTGGCACTCATTTCAGGTTGAAGGTCGTAAGTAGCAACTTTAGGTGAAGGAATTAAAATTCTTTTTCATTCTCAAACTCTTTTTCTCGGCCTCCTGAAAAGAAAAATGTAACATGGGGATATTCTCAGTTTCGGCAATTCGAACCTGTTTTTTATTATTTTTTTCCAGAATTGCCCTAAAGTATCATTAAGATCGTCTTTTGTAAATACTACTCTTACATTTTTGAATGTATCGTCGTAGCTGGTTAAAGTTATATAATGTAAGTCTAAAGGCTGCATTTCATATTCAGGAAATGCCTGCTGAGTTAAAACAGTGCTTATTTCGCCCTCTATCTGTTCTAAAATTAAAACAAATTACTACATCACCTTCTTCAATTTTCCCTACAGGGATACCATCGTTATCTATTTTTACAATTGGTTGGATAAATTCATCACTAACACCTTCATCGTATGAGCTTTGTATACTATCCGAAATATCATTGCTTGATTTACCTTTTCCATGAACGAGAAGATCGTAGGCAAGTTTTACTCTTTCCCAACGATTATCTCTATCCATAGCGTAATAACGCCCTATGGCACTTGCAATGGTTCCTGAAGAATGTTGTAGATGATTTTCAAGCTCTGAAATAAAACGTAGACCAGAATTTGGATCGGTATCTCTACCATCCATAAAGCATGTATAAATACGTTTTTTACTTGATTATCTTGAGCAGCGTCGCAAAGACCTTTTAAATGATCAATATGGGAATGTAACACCGCCATTGGATAATAGACCAATAAAGTGGACATTCTTGTTTTCTTTTTTAGAATAATCAAAAGCTGATTTTAAAACAGGATGATTGGGTAGTTCATTGTCTTTAACTGCTTTATTAATTCTCCCCAATTCCTGATAAACAACTCTTCCGGCACCTAAATTCATGTGTCCAACTTCAGAATTACCCATTTGTCCGGCAGGTAAGCCAACAGCTTCACCAGATGCTTCAAGCTTAGAATTTGGATATTTTTCGATTAATTGATCAAAAAAAGGAGTATTTGCTGCACTTACAGCATCAGTTTTATCATTTTTCCCATAGCCCCATCCATCGAGGATCAAAAGAATTGCTTTTTTATTTTCCACATACAAATATACACCGACTGATTAAAATAATCCACATAATTTAATTAATGGCTTAATTATTGATTTATATCATGTATTAATATGGGAACTTCATTTTTTCAGCTAATTATTTCATTTATTCTGGTATTTGAACTTTTTCAATTCAAAAATCAGATTCATTTGATGCTATATCCAATTTATTAAAAGATTCAGATAGTCGTGGAATTGCTTCTTACTTTTCACCAATAGTTGAGATGAATGTGTTAAATGAAGAAGATGATTATTCTAAAGCACAGGCAGAACTTATTTTGCGAGCATTTTTATCAAAAAATAAACCTAGTTCGGTAAAAATTGTCCATCGATTAAATTCAAATCCAAATTATCAGTTTGCTGTTCTTTCTGTTCAAAGTACTGATAAAAAGTTCCGCATTTCTATTTCTATGGCCAAAAATAACGCCAGTTTTCAAATAACTGCCTTTAGAATTGAATACGACAAAGATTAAATTTGTTAAGATAATTTATATTTTTGTGGCTAAGCAATTCACATGAATCTAGACAAAGATTATTTAGTATCATTTATCCAAAATGCACTTGCAGAGGATGTGGGAAATGGTGATCATACATCACTTTCAACGATACCCACAGGAAAAATAGGCAAAGCCAAATTATTGATAAAAGAAAAGGGCATAATTGCTGGAATTGATGTGGCTTTGGAGATTTTTAAGACTGTTGATTCTGATTTAGTAGTTGAAGTATTAATGAATGATGGTCAAGCAGTCAACTATGGTGATATTGCTTTTTTTGTTAGTGGAAGCGTTCATTCGATTTTAAAGCAGAGCGTTTAGTCCTAAATACTATGCAAAGAATGAGTGGTATTGCTACAAAAACTAATTCCATTGTTAAAATTCTTGAAGGGACAAATACAAAGGTTTTAGATACACGGAAAACAACTCGGGACTTCGTTATTTGGAGAAATTGTCGGTAAAAATTGGGGGAGGGGTCACCATCGATTCGGGCTCTATGATATGATTCTAATAAAGGATAATCACGTAGATTATGCTGGCGGAATTAAGAATGCTATACTTTCTGCTCAAAGCTATTTGAAAACCAATAATATTGAAATTCCTGTCGAAGTTGAGGTGAGAAATTTAGAAGAGTTAAGGCAAGTAATTGAAATTGGCTCTGTAGATAGGATATTATTGGATAATTTTGATTTCCCTACGCTTAAAAAGCAGATAGAGTTAGTAAATGGTGTCTTCGTTACAGAGGCATCGGGTGGAATTACAGAAGGAAACGTTTTGGAATATGCAAAATGTGGTGTTGATTATGTATCAATGGGGGCTTTAACTCATTCTGTAAAAAGTCTCGATATGAGCTTAAAAGCCATAAATTCCTAAATAAAATAAAAAAATTAAGCTGAACACCTGATTGAATTAGTATTATTGTAGCTGAATGATTTCAATTTTTTCAATATCTGCCTTAATATTTGCATACCTTTTCGGGTCTATTCCTACTGCTGTGTGGATAGGGCAGGCCTTTTATGGTATCGATGTTAGAGAATATGGAAGTGGAAATGCTGGTGCCACCAATACCTTTAGAGTTTTAGGGATAAAAGCAGGAATTGCCGTGATGATTCTTGATATATTTAAAGGCTATACTGCTACCAATCTTGCTTATCTAATCGGTTTGTCTGTTACAGGTCCCCAAGACTCCGTTCAATTTGTTAATTATCAATTGGCATTAGGAATCACTGCTGTAATGGGTCACTTATTTCCAATTTTTGCAGGATTTAGAGGTGGAAAAGGTATCGCTACCTTATTCGGTATGATTGTGGCAGTTCACTCGGGTGCAGCATTGGTTTGTGTTCTTACCTTTGTTGCTGTATTATTGATTTCTAAATACGTTTCACTTAGCTCGATCCTATCAGGATTCTCATTCCCTTTGAGTATTATTTTTGTATTTCAATCTCCAATACGTTCAGTTGTGCTTTATGGAATGTGTATTTGCATACTAATTCTTGTTACTCATCAAAAAAATATTGAACGACTTTTAAAAGGAAAAGAATCAAGGGTTAATTTCTTTAAAAGAAAAGAATAAATTTACCTTTTAAAGATAATATTTTAATTAAAATATTGTCAAGTTCGTTAAGATAATACCTCAATAATTGCCTTGCCTTTTAGAAGACATCATCATATTCCTTTTCAGGTACTGAATCTAAAGTGATGGCACTTCCTACATGAAAAGATAAATACTTTGAATTTTCATTATAAAGTATTGAACGAATTACCACATTAAAGTCGAAATCTCCATTTGGTGCAAAATAACCAAGTGCCCCAGAAATACCCCACGTTTACTTCTTTCGTATTTTTCGGCAATTTGCATGGCACTAATTTTTGGGGCACCAGTCATGGATCCCATAGGAAAAGTATTATTAATTATTTGGAGATTGCTAAGTTCTTCTTTTGCCTCACAAACAACTGTAGATATCATTTGATGAACTTGCTTAAAACTGTAAAGACCAAAAAGCTCTTCCACCTTCACTGTTCCAGCTTTTGCACTTTTAGTTAAGTCGTTTCTCACTAAATCCACAATCATTACATTTTCTGAACGCTCTTTTTCATTTTCTAGGAGCGACCTTTTTTGTAATTCATCCTGAATTTGATCTTTTTTTCGGGAGCTTGTTCCTTTTATGGGTTGACTTATTATTTTATTGCCTCTGCGGCTTAAGAAGCGTTCTGGACTAGCTGATATGATGTATTTACCGTTTGACTTAAAATAACTAGCAAATGGCGTAGGAGAGAGTTTATTAAGCTTGGTGAAGATTTCCAGTGGTTCAATGCTCGTATTTTCAGCATAAAACTCCTGACAGAAATTTATTTCGTAGATATCACCTCTTTGAATATGATTTTGAATATCTCTTACTGTTTGAAGGTATTCTTCACGGCTAAAACGATTTTTATTTGACTGTTTTGAAGGGATGTATTTTCGTTTTTTAATTCCAATGCATTTATTTCATTCCAAATCTCATCAGCCTGTTCACTTTCTATACGTACTTCATTTTCTTTAATTAAAATGATATGTTGGGGTGCAAAAAAGTGGAAATCTGGAAAATTTAAATAATCTGGATTCTTTGAAAATAAATCTTCTAATGTATTTTTAAGATCATAGCCGAAATAGCCAATTGGGTAAGATTTATTATCAGATAAAAATACTTCTAATTCTTTTAAAGATTCTTTATTGGAGAAGCTGAGTTCGTTTTTTACTCCCGCTGCTATAAATAAATCAAATGCAGAATAAGGATCAGTGTATTGGTTAGAATCAAAAAAACAGGCTGTTTTAAATTCGTTAGCCCACTGTAGCCCTTTAATTTTAAATGTATCTATATTTTCAGAGTGAAAGTCTTAAACATAGATACATTCATTCAAAATTATTAAAAGAAAATAGGGTTTTAAATTAGCAAAGCGTTAAGGTTTGTACGCGATCTGGTCCAACAGAAAGATATTTAACCGGCACACCTAAATGTTTTTCAAGGTAATCGATATAATTTTTCAATTTCTGTGGGATGGCATCAATTTCACGTATTCCAGTTATGTCTTCTGCCCAACCTGGTATTGCTTCGAATATAGGTTCTGCTTTTAGCGCATTGATATCATATGGCATGTAATCAATTACTTCGCCATTATATTTGTAGTGAGTACATGCATAAATAGTCTCGAAACCACTCAAAACATCTGCTTTAGTCATTACCATTTCAGTAACGCCATTTAGCATGATTGCATATTTTTAAGCAGGTAAGTCAATCCAACCACAACGACGAGGTCTACCGGTTGTAGCACCGAATTCATGCCCAATTTTTCTTAATTCTTCACCAGTTTCATTTTCTAGTTCAGTAGGGAATGGACCGCTTCCAACTCTGGTGCAGTAAGCTTTAAAAATTCCGATCACACTACCAATATTTTTAGGGGCTACACCTAAACCAGTACATGCACCAGCTGTTGTTGTATTCGATGATGTTACAAAAGGGTAGAGCCGAAATCAATATCCAACATGGTTCCTTGTGCCCCATCTGCTAATACTTTCTTTCCTTCTCTTAAATATTGATTTACAAAATGTTCGCTATCCACTTGTGGGATGGATTCAATATTCGATAGCCTCGAAAAATGCTGCTTCCTTCTCCGAATAATCAGGGATTTCTCCATAATGGGAAAGAAAGAGCGATGTTTATTGACTAAAACGATTATAACGTTCACGGAAATCAGGAAGCATTGAAATCGCCAACGCGTAATCCGTTTCTGCCTGTTTTATCCATGTATGTTGGACCAATACCCTTCAATGTAGACCCAATCTTAGCAGTGCCCATGTTGCTTTCTGAAGCGGCATCTAATAATTGATGTGTAGGCAGAATAAGATGTGCTTTTCGAGCGATTACCATCTTCTTTTTTGCTACTGGATCAAAACCGTTTTTCTTCAGGTTGTCTAATTCTCTTTTAAGAATAATAGGGTCAATAACTACACCATTTCCGATTAAGTTCATGGCTTTATCGTTGAATATTCCTGAAGGAATTGTGTTCAAGACATATTTTTGATTATCAAACTCTAAAGTATGACCAGCATTTGGTCCACCTTGAAAACGAGCAATTAAGTCGTATTCGGGACTCAATACATCAACAATTTTTCCTTTTCCTTCATCGCCCCATTGGAGGCCTAACAATACGTCAACAGTCATGATTTTAAATGCGGGGGTATAGGTATATTTTAATTAATTTTTATTTACAAACGAATCACAATGTCCTTCTTTAAGGCGTGTGCAATTTCCGTATAAGTTTAGTGAATGATGTTTGATGTCAAACTTTAAGATGTCTCCCATCATACTTTGGATTTGTTGAATTCTAGGATCACAAAACTCAACAACTTTACCACAATCAATACAAATGATATGATCGTGTTGCTTATAACCGTAGATTTTTCGATTGAGCCATGTTTTTACCAAACTGATGCTTAGTTACTAAATCGCAGGATACTAAAAGCTCAAGTGTATTATAAACCGTAGCACGGCTCACACGATATTTTTTATTTTTCATGTGGATATACAAAGATTCCACATCAAAATGATCGTTTCGCGAATAGATTTCCTCCAGAATGGCATAGCGTTCCGGGGTTTTTCGTAAACTTTTATTTTCAAGGTAGGCCTCAAAAATCTTGATTACTAATTCAATAGTGTCTTTTGCGGACATAATATGTTTTAATGACCTCCAAATTTATATCCAAAAAATAAGAATATTCAGTATTTATTAGGATGCTTTTGTTAAATCTCCTTGATTTGAATCAAAACGTGCAACAGATGTTACTCCTGGGACTTCCTTAAGCTTGTTTATTAAATTGTCTAAATGAATGGTATTATTCACATAAACCATAATTGAACCTTCAAAAATTCCGTCTTCCGTATCAACAGTATTGAGCGCATATTTACTTTGAAATCGCCAGAAATTACCGTTGTAATCTTGTTAATTAATCCTACATCATCAATTCCGGTAATATGTAAGCCAGTTAAAAATGCAAGTTCTTTTTGTGAATTCCACCTTGCCTTAACAATTCTAATACCCATAATTGGAATAAGTTTAGTAAGCGTTGGGGCAGTTGGTACGATGGATTTTTATTCCTTCGCCAACAGTACAAATCCAAAAACATCATCCCCTGGAATTGGATTACAACAACTTGAAAGTTTATAATCTAACTTTTGAAGATCTTCTCCAATTAATAGTGTGTCTTGGTGTCGATTTTGACCTTTTTAATAAAGTTTTCACTTAAGCTAGGGTCAATTTTCTCAGGTTTGTTTTCTATTACCTTCTCCGAGGCAACAAATTCTTTGAGCTGTTTAACATCAATTTTGCCTTGTGCTACATTAAAAAAACAAATCAAGAGTTGTAGGAAGCTTAAAATAATAGGAAAGTTTGTAAAGATTATCCGTATTGTAAGTGACTTTTAAGGATTTTAACTTTCGTTCTAAAATTTCTTTTCCTTGCTCGGCAATTTTTCTTTTTCTTCCTTTAGTGAAGATTTGATTTTAGATTTCGCTTTTGCAGTAACTACAAAATTGAGCCAATCTTCCTTCGGACTCTGTTTACTTGATGTGATAATTTCTACTTGATCACCATTTTGTAGTTTATGAGAAAGTGGGACTAGTTTTAGGTTACTTTAGCACCAATACAACTTGCACCAATGTCGGTATCGAATTTCAAAGGCAAAATCTAGAGCTGTAGCTTCAATTGGTAATTGAATTAATGAGCCTTTTGGAGTAAAAATGAAAATCTCATCCGAAAATAAATTCATTTTAAAATCATCCAGAAAGTCTAAAGCATTAGCCTCCGGATTACTCAATAATTCTCTAACTTTTTGAATCCATTGATCTAGTCCGCTATCCGAATTAGGCTCTTCCTTGTATTTCCAATGCGCTGCGAAACCCTTTTCAGCAATTTCATTCATTCTATTGGTTCGGATTTGTACTTCTACCATTGGCCTCTAGGACCCATTACAGTGGTGTGTAAGGATTCGTAGCCATTGCCCTTGGAGAAGAAATCCAATCGCGTAAACGGTCTGGATTTGGTCTAAAAAGGTCGGTAACGATTGAATAAGCCTTCCAACAATCTGATTTTTCATTTTCTGGCTTACTATTTAATATTATTCGAATGGCAAAAAGATCATAAACCTCATCAAAAGGAATATTTTTCTTCCTCATTTTGGTCCAGATGGAATGTATTGATTTTGGACGACCATTATAAATCCGCTTGTAATCCTTGTTCGTTTAATATTTCTTTTATCGGACTAATAAAATCTTTAATGAAATTCTCTCTCTCCGCTTTCTTCTCATTGAGTTGCTGAGCTATGAATTTATAAGTTGCTGGCTCCATGTATTTCATGGCCAAATCCTCCAACTCTGATTTTAGGGAGTAGAGTCCGAGGCGATGCGCCAAAGGAGCGTACAGATAAACAGTTTCAGAAGATATTTTAAGTTGCTTATCCCTAGGCATGAAAATCCATTGTACGCATATTGTGCAATCGATCTGCAAGCTTGATTAAGATTACCCTCACATCATCCGCCAAGGTGAGCAACATTTTTCTGAAGTTTTCTGCTTGTAAAGAGCTATTATAATCGA